>VZSC01006297.1:0-15413 GCA_013398225.1 Steatornis caripensis | reverse complement strand
CCTGTAACTTATACAAAACTGCTTTTTAAGCACTTCTTGTTAGATTTATATTTTAATTCAGAACCTAAACTTAAAGCCAAATATGCATTTCCTTATTATTGTGAAAAAGTGTGAAAAATATCTTTGTGTATATATAAAAATAATATAAGCTGATTAATATTAAGGATAAATATCTGTGACTAGCACACTGACATTATACCAAAGACCATCTCAGTATTATTCATGTGCCAGACTGTACACTCGATATCAGAGAGGCACATGGTTAGGTATTACTGAAAAATAAATTATTCTTATAAATGGTGAGATTGAAGTAAGCATGGCCAGAACGAAAATGCAATTCTTCACAGATAAGTTATTCTTTAAGATCATATACGTTAAGAAGCGTTCAGGTTTTTCTTTTTTTAAGAGCTGTGCAGATTTAATATTTCTTCTCCAATAGAATGTCTGTGGAAAAAACAAATAAAGCACTTGCTGCTAAGCCATTTCTCATTTAGTTTCAATGTCTACTATGTACCTTTTGTGTACCACTGGAATTCATTGCCATTTTAGTAGAAATTAAGTATTACAGAAAATAAAGAACCACATTAAGGCACAAAAAAATCTAAAGCATTATGTATTTATTCTATATGTGTATGTCCTGATTTCAAACATCAAAATAATTTCTTGACCAAACAGACTGCTGCACAGTCATATGTTTTATGTACCCAGCAAAGATGGAGGTTTATAGTTTTCACATTTAGCATTAATACTCTGGGATTATGCAGCTGAAGAGTTGGACTGAGTAACAACAGTGCTTTTGTTTATATGGTGTTAAGGTGAAACAGTCCAGTGACAACTGTATTATTTCTTGCCTTTTCGGCTGTCCACACTTGTGCAATAAGCTCAACATCCTGTCAGGTTTCATCATGTATCCTCTTTATTATCCCATTCTAAGAATCTGTGTAGTTATCAATTAGAATGACTTTTTTTTTAAGTTGAATTCCTCATCACAGCAAAGATGCCGTGGTTACCGTGTCAATCAGGCACGGATAATCAAGTCCATAATAAGGGATGTCAGGTATGCTTGGTATCTGGCTGGAAAATTAAAGTTTTAAAAGTTAATGCCACCAGGACCACTGAGGAAAACAGCTGCAATGTAGGACCTGGTAATTTTTTGTATTTTTTTAAGGCTCGAGGGGAACACATAAGGCAATGTCTGTTACTTTAGGAAAGTTGGTATATTTGATTGTCTCTCATGTACACACATTTCTGTTACCCTTCAGAAAATTTCCTTTGAAAACATGATAGCAGGAGGCTGCTGTGGTTGATCAGGACTATCTAAACATGCCACCAGCTTTAGTGTTTGTATATTGTGTTTGTCACTGCGATGTGGGACCTGTTGTATTTGCAGTCTTCATGGCCTGAATTTTCTTTGAACAGTAATTAGCAGCACAACACAATCCTGGAGCTTGGCTTATGTTTGTTTTCATCAGTATGCAATAATCCATTCTCATAGGATGGCTATGTGAGCTGCAAAAGTATAAATGCCATTCTTGCGCATGTTCCCATTCCAGGTGCTGAACCAGCTATTTCTCCTTTGAAAGAGCAATGAATCTGCTAGTTGTCGGCAATCCGAGATTTAGATGCTAACTTTTCCCCTTGTGTTGCTGTGTATTGATCTCCTTTAGCCTAATTTCTATTTATTTGTTGTTCAATTCACTGTCTCTGAGTAAGTTAATCTGTTTAGACTTTTATATATACACACGGCTCTGGCTTACGCTTGTGTTTGCTTTAGGACAGTAGAAGTTAGAGTGATCAAAGTATCTCTTACACAGGCAGTCTCCCAGTTACACACATACCCTTGAGGATGCTGGAAACCTTTGATAACTGGAGCGTCACCATTTTGGGTTTTTTTCCTTGATATCCAATTTTGGAAAAGGGCAATTAATTAAGAAAAAGTCAATTAATTAGTAATTTGGGCATCATAGTCAGTTGAATTTCTCTTTGTAGGATACCAAAAGACCCCCAAATCATCCAGCTCCTCTCCTGTCCGTCTTGATGAGTCAATACATGACTCTCAACTGCTCCAGATCTTCCCTTTGCCGGGGGTGCTGCTCCTCATTGCTACTCCTACGAGCTGTTAAGGTCAATGGGCTTTTTTGTTCTCTGCAGTCTGTGTCTCTGCTAATTATCCCAGAAGTGTAAAATGAAAACAAAGAACAGAGAACAAGTAAATAAATAGAGTAGATTGGATCCCTCAATCTAATACAGAAAAAAAAAGCTAATAATTGCTAGTAAATTGATGATAATTGCTAAAACTCATAGCAATTTGTTTGCTTTCATATAAACAAATTACTAAAATATGTTCCTGTGACTTCCATGTCCCCATTTCATCTCGCTCACTAAATGGTTATTGCTCCACACTTTAAAACACTGTTTATATACAATTCTGTAACAACCTCTCGGTATGACAAACTCACATTAACATCTCCGACTTAATGTTTGGAGCGTTTGCACTCACAGAAGGTCTGTCTGGAATGCCCCTAAGATCAGTGAGGATTTTTCCATTGCTTTCAATATGCTTACTGTGAATCCCAAAGTGAAAAGTAGCTTGCAGGGAGGCTGGATATTGAGCAGGCTGGTACACACAAGTAGGAAGTGCCAGACTGTAAATTTCTGGGAAATTTTTTTGCTTCCGAGCCAGACTGCTGAGTCGGTGTGAAACTTCTGCCTGTGGTCTCTCATGCAGTTGGGGCTACCAAGCATTTAGCAATAGTGACAACAAAGGCCAGACCTCCACTCTAGCGCTTTGGCTGCCACAATATTGCTTCGCCCCACATGAGTGAATTTTAAATTAAAAAAAAACCCTAACAGTTCTTTTATGCACTTCAGTAAGCATTTTTTCTTTTAAATGTGTAACATATGTTATGTCTATGTATTTTCTTCTCCTCCATTGCCTTCTCTTTCCTCTCCATTCCCTAAGAGAAGAGAAATTTTAACAATTTTTCCTCTGCTGTGCATGGGAACACCATCAGACTCTTGCTGTGTCAGTCAAAGCTCATCACTCCACAGTCAGGCATATCAGTTTAATCCTGCCACAGAGTTCTGACTTTCTCAAAATCTGAGAACTGAGTTTGTCACCCAACAAACAGCATCAAATTTCTTGTTGCACATGTTGAATGGTGAAATGTGTATACTTTTTCTCTGGCTTCTAAACTCTCAGAAATTCATATGCTTCTGTAATGGGAACTTCAAAAACTTCCATTAGTAGCCCTGGTCAGAGAAATTTAACTGGACTCAAATTCCTTTGGAATATTCAACTCTGTCAACACAGTACAAGGTCAGTTCTAATTTTGTCAGAATTAGTTTTCAAAAAAAACCCCTAAAATGCAATTCTGACAACGTTATGACACTCTAATTTTAGCTGGTTTTATTTCAAAATGTTCTGTTTATAATAACAAATTAAAAAATCAAAACCAAAATAACTTTTTTGTAAGTGAATTTCAGAACACACAGGTTTAATTTCTTCTCTCTTTCTAATCTAAAAATTGTCTTATAAGACAAAATGTCCACATGTGATCCAGGAAACTTCAATATAACGTTAGGCAGAGTAGACTACAATACGTATCTCAATGAAATAACTTGTTGTACAGTCTGCCATACATGTTAGTAACATGTCTAACGTTTCCTATGTGATCTAGTAAAAAGGTAGCAATATTCTGAGAATAACAAGCTTGATTGATAGAATACATTTGCAGTTAATATTTTGTTTAATGTATGCTATACAGTGTATTGTGGATTGTAAAAGGAATGCAAATCAAATTAATTAGATTAGTCCAAATAAAGAACAAAGTCAAATTCCTTTTGCTACAAAACCCAGGTAGCCACCAAGTACTTTTAAAGATCCTAAAACATCCCAAAGCTTTCAGCATTTCTCAACCTTACATAGTTTGCAGTGTGATTATTTAAATAAAATATTTCAATACAAAAAGATAAATATACACACAAGAACACACTCACACGCTAGAAACAATAAATCTCACATCCAATGTAGGTTAAATGGCATCTAGCTCCTCAGAAAACATAATGAAAAAAGATTTCATATCCCTCATTAAAAATACATAAGAAAACAAAACAAAACATAGGAGAAATACAAGTAGGGAAAGTTTAATAGATACCAGTTCCTTTCTTTTGAATGCACAAGTATCTTCTGTCATGCCTTTCTCAGCTTGCTTTTTAGTATCCTGTGTGCTGCTCTATCTATCTAACTTGCTATAAATTGCTTTTAAACACTAGCTTCTAATAGTGACAGGGTTTTCCACATCCCTAAACTGAAAATTCATGACATTAACTACTAATTTAGTGAGTATGAGGCCTGGAAAACAANTTTAATAGATACCAGTTCCTTTCTTTTGAATGCACAAGTATCTTCTGTCATGCCTTTCTCAGCTTGCTTTTTAGTATCCTGTGTGCTGCTCTATCTATCTAACTTGCTATAAATTGCTTTTAAACACTAGCTTCTAATAGTGACAGGGTTTTCCACATCCCTAAACTGAAAATTCGTGACATTAACTACTAATTTAGTGAGCATGAGGCCTGGAAAACAATGCAAGCTTTAGCTCTAATTTCCTTCACATTGACCTTTCTTTCAGAACAAACTGCATTCAGTTTATCTCATTTCTTCAGATTAAAATTTAAAAATTAAAATCTTGNAAAGATTTCATATCCCTCATTAAAAATACATAAGAAAACAAAACAAAACATAGGAGAAATACAAGTAGGGAAAGTTTAATAGATACCAGTTCCTTTCTTTTGAATGCACAAGTATCTTCTGTCATGCCTTTCTCAGCTTGCTTTTTAGTATCCTGTGTGCTGCTCTATCTATCTAACTTGCTATAAATTGCTTTTAAACACTAGCTTCTAATAGTGACAGGGTTTTCCACATCCCTAAACTGAAAATTCGTGACATTAACTACTAATTTAGTGAGCATGAGGCCTGGAAAACAATGCAAGCTTTAGCTCTAATTTCCTTCACATTGACCCTTCTTTCAGAACAAACTGCATTCAGTTTATCTAATTTCTTCAGATTAAAATTTAAAAATTGAAATCTTTAAAGTCGCTGCCCTTTGAGCAAGTTTAATGGGGGCCCAATTCAAAATCTATATTCTGTCTGTCTCTTGACTTGACTGGCTTGAGTGATCCTTCTTGAAAAGCTTTGTGCTGTCCTCTGCTAAGTATCCTTTGGCACATAAATAACAAATGGTGAGAAAGAAGCTAAAATCTGTTTGCCTTTTTTTTTTTTTAATGGAGGTAATTATAGCCGTTTGTTAATTCCACTGAGAGGATCAAATTCTACTCTCTAAAGTCAGTCTAACTCCACTAAAGCCCTTTGAATTGTTCTGAATTCAACCCAGGTAAATGCCAAAAGAATTTTTCCCCTTGGACCACAATGGCACAATGTTAAATGTGTTAAACAGAAAATCGGAACTCCAAAAGACAAAGAGTTAATTAGTACAAAGCTGAATATATAAACTAAATAAATTATCCAGGACATATTGTGCCCAAAGAAGTGGTGCCAAGCGTAGCTATTTTGAAAGGCTGTCAGATGGAGACGTTCAGTGGTTTGCATAGCAGACATAGACTGCTGAACGCCTGCCTCCCTTGAGCCTGACACTGTTGATGCTGTAAAACCTTAATTGAGATCCGATTCCAAACTCTTCTCCCTCTTTTGCTGTTGTCAGTTACATCTACCTGTGAGTGGACAAATTTCCAGATGTAGTAACTGAAAGCTGTAACCTCCCTTCCCCAAACTGATATGTGATAGGAATGCTTAATATTGAGACTGCTTGGAAAGATTGAAATAGCACTTGTCATCTCTTCCCTGAAAAAGAAAATAAACCCGATTTTCTAAACCGAGCAAGACCTAGTATAATTATGTGACAAAGCAAATACCAGACGCATAGCACCAAAGCAAAGCGTCTAAAACATAAAAGCCAAACAAAACATCCAAGTCTGTCTACTTTTCTCCTCATTTCTGTTGAAAAAGTTGACATGTATGCACAACCAACTGTATGTAACACATCTGCATTCAGAGGTCAACTGTCTCGCTAAAAATAATTTTAATACTAATTGTGAGCATTATGAAGTCTGCTAAGACCTACATACCAACGACATGAGTCAGCAAAAAATACATCCAGCTGTTCTGTGTTTGAAAGAGTCCTAGAGCTTGCACAATGCAAAAGTTTGTCCTTTTTTCCTTTTTTTTTCTTTTATTTTCCTCAAGGACCACGGGTCACTGTTTCATTTTGTCCTTCTGATCATTAACTTCAAGGGATAAGAAGAATGATTTCACCAGAACATCTCAAAGAATTACAGTCTTAGGTTAAGTTCGGTGACTCCTGCTCTTTGTACCTCTCTGAGCTGTGCAATAGAACCTTTTCTGCTCACCTCTGGGCTGCCACAGTCTCTCCCTGCTCTACTGGCTCTTTTCTCGCACCTTCTGCCCCTTTCCCAATGCTTTCATATTATGTTGCTTAAAATCTTTAGACTATCTGGCGTTTCCTTAGGATGTATTCAGTATTTTGCTTTGCTTTGAAGACTATATCAACAGAAAGAGCAAGAAGGTACAGTACGGCCAGGAACCTTGGATATTCAAAAGATACTGTTGAAAAATTTCCTTTTCAGAGTTTATATTTTCTCTGATTTATTCTGAATGTTATTAATCAAAAATTTGCCATTACTCCCTATAACCACTACAAAAACAGCTCTGGAAGTAGGGGTTTTTTTTCCTTTTAATTTTTATTTCATACTGAAGTAAATTAGTTGTTATCATGTTTTGTGATTACTTTTAAATGTTATTAGAAATCATATTCAATTGGTTTTTGCTAACTCCAAACCAGTTTATAGTGCAGCATTCCTTAGGTAAATTGGTATTTTGACCATACTACTATGACTAGGTCTGGAGTCACTGGAAGCAAAGTACATCCCCAGATTTCTTATTTAAACCTGATGACAAGATATATACGCCAGTAGTAAACTGTAGGCTGGATCCCTAGGCACTGTAAATTGAATTCGTTCTCTTGAAGCAGTGGAGCATCAGAACCATTCATTTGTTTTAACAAGCATATAATTAATATATTTGTTTCCCTATTCATGGTCAGATAGGTATTCCTATTTTGTCAGTGAGTTAGAATATCACACGTAAGATGCGCACTTTCTATGTGCTACTTTCCATGTATTTCTTTACATGTAAAGAGAAGGTCTTTCCTTTAAGTACATGCCCTTTCTACAAGGATGAAACAAGCCTCTTTGTAGTATTACCAAAAGAAGAGTCCAGAAAAAGGAAATCTCCTTTCTCATACTGAGGACCTGACGGAGACAAAATTGGTGGTTTTCCATAACTGAGCTGCTTGATTGAAATCAGATAGTTACTTAGATCTCATTATGTGTGGTTAGCTTGGCTAAGAATAGACACATTCAAAACCAGACATCAATGTCTTAAGAGCCACTCATGGGATAAACAACAGCTTCTTTCTTTAAGCCACTTAATTTTTGCCATCAAATTAATATTTTATTATTCCTTAGAGCCCCTAACATGGTCTTTATGGTTTTAAGATGTGCAACTCACCATATACACAAATTCTAAATAGGGTCACGTGGGTCCATTGAGAAAAGGTGCTGGTACTAAATATTTTAGTTTCCAGCAGAAGTAATTAACTGTATAATGTAATAGTTTATTTAAGTGAAAATGAGCAAGAGAACAAAAATTTAAATAAATCCAATTTCTGAATTGCTTATCTATAACATTGGCTTCTGTTTTCATCCGTAAATATCTTGTTTAAAGCTGTTGATTGAGTCTCCTGCTGGTAAACATGTATTTTATAGCCTGAACCATTTTGTATTTCACACAAGAGACTGCATAAAGGAGACAGATTTATAATTTTTTTCACTGATCTCAAAATTCTCACTTATTTTTTATAGAACTTCTTGCATCATTTACCAAGAAGGTATTCATGGCTTTATAGACCCTTCCTGTTTTCATCAGTCATTCAGAAGTAAAAGATTTATGAAGTCAAATGTTTTTTATCATGCTTTGATTCATACAAACACGTTGGTTAAAATCGGTGATGCTTCAGTCAAAATAAATGTTCACAGTAATTAATTTATACTTTTTAATGATGCAGAATAGGTGAATTAAAAAATAAGATAGCATGACTACATAGGCAAAGACAGATTAATATGGGCCAAAATTTTCAAAAAGGACTTTCATGAATTAATTGTGCTTTCTTATTTGTTTAACGATAATATTTTCTGGATAATTGTAACTACTGGAAAAAAGAAACCTACCACAGCCTGAGCAGTGATTACATCAAACAAGCAGAAAGATAGCAGTTTCTTTGTCAAAAATTGCTAGAACAGTTGTGGCTAGTGCACGTCAATACAAATATACAAAAGGATACCTAAAATTCTCTCATATTTAATATAAATCAGGGGCCAAATAATTAGCAACTTGTAAACACTGGGGAATTAGACATGCTCTTAACCTGAGTTTATACACATTTTGGAACATTTTCTGCACAGCCCCCAGGGCAGGTGCAGAGATATTGATGCACTCTACAAAGGATTTAGTCAGGTGGTTTTTAATAACACCAATGGGATCTCTTTATGCCTCTGTAAAATGTATTTCTGTAATAATAAACCTTTAACTAGAATATAGATGAGTCCATTACTGTCTGGCTCACAAGACATGCACAAGGACTGTTCACAGCTTTGTACTGATATGCTCTCACACAGATCATTTTACATTGATGTGAAAGTGCGTATTTTTTACAGAACATATGACAGATAGTCAGTATTGCTTTCCTATCAAAAACATGCCAGGAAAAAGCAGCTACGAGTCTTGGTGGTCATTAGCAAATACCTGGATTAAATTCCATGTAGAGGAAATCTGATTATCAAGACAGCTTTCTACAAATGATTATAGAAAAGCACAGAGGATTACAGGAGAATGACCGTATCAGAGCAAAAAAAAAGAACAGAGTTCGAGAGCTTAATCTGAGCTGAGTGGAATGAGCCAACTGCAGCCAAGTAGGGTAGGATGGCTCCATCAGAGCATAACAAAGTAGGCCAATAGTGCTGGCAGTGGGATGAGGAGTGGGAGCCAACTCTATCAGGATGAAAAGAAGAGCTGAGAAGAACAGTTCCTTTGATGAAGCATGGAATGAGTCAGCCTCTTTAAAGAGAGAATCAGATGACGTTCAGCAGAGAAGAGAATTGTACAGCTACAGCACTTAAAAAGCCTGAATCAATATTACCTGATTGGAAAGAACTGTGAGTATTATGCCAGAAGAGGCGGCTTTAGGTTGGAAACAAAGTCAAAAACCATGAAGTACTCCATGTAAAATAGCTTGACATACAGTATACTGTGGTGAGACAGACCACTAAAGAGAAAGTGAGTGAAACTGTGGCCTACAGAGCTCTTGGAAATGTATGTTGATCGATGTTACTAACAGCAATATCAGTGATTCAACAAGTGCTCCTCACTTTATTTATTTTCCATCTGTATTTCTGTCCTCTGCTCTATCTTCCAACAATACATTGAGAACAGGAGACAGGTAATCACAGAACTTTCCAGGAATGATTTTGAGAGAAATGGAATCTAGTAATGCTTTCAATTCATTGCAAAGTATGATGTAAACGCAAGTGAGGTGATTGCAGCAACAATTCAGTCACAGACAAATGGAACTAAGCAGTAAATGATTAAGGCAATCTTTAAAAGTATGTTAAGGCAAATATTTTCCATTTTATATCTCAGAAGTTTGCATTGAAGTAGGATGTAAACAATTTCTTTTGACTGACGAATTGCAAATCTGGGACAACCAGTTATCTCTGAATAGGTATTGGGGAGATGCATCACACTTCCTGTAAAAGAGTAGCAATTCATGGAACAACAGCAGAATAAATGTCTTTGTGCTTTAGTTTAAATATCTTTCAGTTTCCTTTATGAATTTCACCATTACTGTGATGAATTTCTTCAGGTCAGAAGACTGGCAAGCAGTTCCTAAAGACAGGATGAGGCATGGGACAGAGCTGTCCCTGACCTTCATGTTCTTTGGTGCATGCGTACTGGTTATTGTGGCCAGAAATCCACTGGAGTATCTTATCAAAGACAAACTAGCAGCTGGGAACTTGGAGGTTAGTTTTTTCAAAAAGAAATAAAAACCTGGTGTTGTTACCATCTGTTAATTTTTCAATTTGCACTTTATTCTGGGTAAAGACTTGCCTGGTGAATCCCTCTGGAATGATAAATGGTGGGTGTTTTCCTACTTCTTCCTCTCCCAGAACTCAACCCACTGTTATGCTAATTAATCCCTGAGTATTCATTAGCTTTTCTGCATAATCCTGATCCAGGAATGACAGTAAGGAGGATTCCTTAGAATAGAATGATGTAATACTCTGGGAAATCAGTCACTGAGAGTTTCAGTGCAATAATGTTACATTATGGAGATAATCACAATAGGAGAAAGTCTTACAGTGACACAGCATGTCTATGAAAGTCTCTGGGTTACAGAATCAAAGTGTTTTCTACAACCTCCTGTCTATGCCAAGCTTTAATAATGTCTCTCATCATTACATTAGAAAAATCAAACTGCATTATTCTAGTAGCTTCAGGACAACTGCAAATCCTGGTTGTGTTTGATAGCCTTGGTTAACAACAACAAAAAAAAAAAAAAAAGAAAAAGAAAGGTCTCTTCTAATTCTCCAGGGACTGTCTATTATAGGCAAATCAGTTTCAAGGAACAAGGTACAATTTGTGGTAAATTAACATTCTTGAGAGTGAATAATGGCTGAATTTCTGCCAGAGAATGAAGCTGCCCTGGAGACTTACACGTGATGCTAAACTTGAGCATCCAGGCAACCATCTGATGAAGTGTCGTGTTGGCCCATGTCTAAAAATAACGGTGAAGTCATAACAAAAGACTCAAAAATGTATACGTGAAAGCCTACAAGAAAAAAAACCTTCTCTCAACAGCAATTAGCAATAAAAAAGATGCAGAAGAATAGAAAGATCACTTAGCATAATGTTTAATAAAAATAAGCAAGTAGGGAGAATTGGGAGTAAAGAAAGAAACATGATAATATGTAAAACGTCCTTATGCTATCTCAATTTAAATCTAGCTTGAAAACTTTTCTCTTTGCACTAACTATTCAGGTTTAGCTTCCCCTCTCCCCATTTTATAAAGGACTTTGAACTGACTGCTTGATGTTAAAAGCAATATATAAACTGAAACCCTATTATGCTTCAGAGCAGATAAAGATACGGCAAATGCAAAGGAAAACTTTCAAATGAGACACACTACAGCTGGAAATGCAAACCACATTAATCCAAGAAGTTTTGGGTTTTTAGTTCTGCCAAAGGAAGAGAGAGGTCAAGGGTGAAGTTTTAAAGAATATAGGAAGGGATATGGAACAAAATCATAGAGGATAGTAAAATAACTGAATAACAAATGAAAGCACACACTGTCAGATGAGTCCAACAGACCAGGCAGGAAGCCAGAAAACAGGGTTGCAATATTAAAACAAGGGATGAAAATCATCAAGAAAATTATAGACACATTAAATGTCAGTATATGGGGAGGGAAGGAGGCAAAAGTAAGTGACACAGAGGGAGTAGTCAGAAGACTGCACAAGGCTGTATTTTACAGCACGTGCAGAACACTTGGAATTTGTCACTTTCTCACAGGGCAGCAGTAAGGACATTCTAAATATTAGATAAAATCTGGCCATATTGGAGTCAATATGAGTTTTGATACTGACTCTGACAGAGTCAAGATTTCACTCATTAAGGGAGTACTTTAATACCCACCTCAATGAGGTAGTAAAAAAACTATTATTTCATTTCACAGAGGGAAAACTTGGAGTCTGGTAGAACCAAGGTCATATTCTGTAAAGATTTGTTGCCTCTGTAAGGTCTAGAGGACTTCAAATTTAACAATCATGTGTCTGGCATGTAGAATAAGATCTCAAAACAAGATTTAAGTGTTCAGCTTTTCATTACAATATTCAAGAGGAATTAGTTGGGTAACTTAAACCAAGAGAGCTGCCTTGAGCTAAGCCAAGGGGAGTAACCTTACACTAGACATCGAGAAAAAAACTTGGGCTTCCCCAGACATCCCTAACCAAAAAGACTGTTCCGTGTGGCTTTGGTTTGGGTTTTTTTTAGCAAAATCTCTGTGAATAATCGAGAATAACTAGGAAATGTGTCTAGCTAGCTCAGGCTTGGCAAGACACAAACACAGTCACACAGCATTATTTCGGATCAGGAGGTGCTCATAGTTCACTAGAAGAAATGCCAGAGGAAACACTCATCAAGTCCCCAGTATACGGATGAAGAACACCTTAGGAAATAATAAGTAAAGAAGTCTGTAACCCAACCCTTCAAATTCAAAGTAAGAAGGAAACAGCTCCTAGGCATAAGCATTTCTTCGTAATCCTGGAATGAACTGTGCATGAGTTTTTCTCTTTAAAGAGATACTGGAGGACTTGTTGAATACGTGTCATATTAAACAATTATTGACAAAAACCTCTCCAAAATAAAATGTCTAGAGTACAACCTAGAACACTTCCCCTTTTCACTGCTGAATGCCCTGCTAAAATTAAAAGTTGTGCTCTCTCTTTTATTCTTCCTGCTGGTGAAGCTGATCTTGCTTTATTTACTGTTTGCATTATTTTTTATGACATAGTGTTATCAAGATAGGAGATGTGAATTGATTCTAGACAATCTGGTGACACTCATGTCTGGAGACACTGGTGACTCCTAACATGTGGAAACGAACATTGCTCAGGAACTTAAGTGCTTCCTCACCTAGTGTTTGGTTTCAGATTGTGCTTATAGAGATTTCTCATTTACCATAGCCATCCAAAGCATGTGCAAAATGCACATCTGTATATACTTAAAGGTGTTTCAGGTAAGAAAAAAAAAATATTTTTTGGCTTGTAAGGTCACAGATGAGAAAGGATTTTAAATATTATTGTATCCTTAAACTTACTTAAGTCTCAATTTCAGTGTGTAAGACATATATCTACACTCATCTTGCAACTGGTTGGAACATCAAAGTGCTTCAGCCTCTGGACTGTTTTCAGCTAGCTGGAACTCTCTCTGCTTCCCCTAAAACAAGGACTATGTAAGCACTCCACACAAAATCACTGAAGCTTCAGCTGCTGAAACATTAGCTAAAAACTGCATGAGCTCAGTTAACTTTGGCTGAAAGTAGAGGAGAAATAACAGGGTCTGTCCCATTACCTGAGCTGCAGCTGCAAGGCTGTAGTTGTAGCTGGGTGTAGGAAGGAGGTTGGCTTGTGCCTAAAACTTCTTGGACCCATTTCTAAACAATGTGCTTTTGATCTCCCAGATCTCCCAAAGCTTTTGCTTAATGTACTAAACCTCCACCTTCCTTGCTGCTGGACTTTCCTCATGATCATTTGTCCTAGAGTCTGGCAGTCTCTCCCTAGTCAGCTTGTGCATGAATTATTACAATTTTCCTACTGCAGGGATCAACAAAACACCCTGTCTTTATGAAAACATGATTTTCAATCTTATTATTTACATATAGAGTTGCCAGCTAATATGGTCTTTTTTAGTCAGGGTGTTTGTTATGTTTCATATACTCCATGTTCTGTTTCTGTATCAGCCAGGGACCACATCTTTTGGAATATCCTTCTTAAGAAAGAAATTAAACTGGCAAGCAAAACTACTTATTCCAAATCATTTTTCAGTTCTTGACCAGCTACAGGCTTAAGCTTGTCTATCCATAAACCATTGAGCCAGGCTAGAATATTGTATATCACTCTGGAGCTGAAAATAACGCTTTTCCTTCTTTTCCCATAGGAAAAAATAACCCCAAAGCCTTTCTATTATTGGCTTAAGTTTGAGACTTAGTTTTATGTAAAATTAAGTTGGACGCACTTTTCCACATTTCTGATTGTTTCTTCACTTTTAGATACTATAATTAGAGCTGTATTACAGATGAGGGAGACAAAAAGGTTAAGCACCAATACATTAAAAATAAAAAAACCTCTTCAAATATGAAGAGCACAGATTACATGAAAGTAATTGATAAAAAAATGTATTTATGCTAACATTGGCCAGGCTATATAACACACCTTAAGCTGAACCATTCAAGTCTTGTGCTCTGAGTTTGATAGTGGGTAAGCAAACATCAATGCATATATAACATACAAATAACTAGTCGATCAGCTGTATTCACCAGTCATTATGTGAGGTGTTTCATCATCTGCCTCCTTATATCCATGTTGATGAGCTATGTCTTGCAGTTGTCCTCACCATCTGTACCACAGCCGCAGCCTGCATCAACACAGTGACTAAGGTGTAACCTATCCTGCAAAGGGGAACCCTCTAGGAGCCAGTCTAGTGGTCTCTCCCCATTTGTAACTAGAAGAGAAACAGAGGTGCAGAAAACTGGAACAGGATATTATAAGGCTGATGCTCAAGACTGATGTCCAGTACTCCTTGAAATTTCGATACAGAACTTGCTTGTGTTCTCTTGAAGATACTAATACAGTTCCAATGTGCGAAAAGTTGAGAGGTGTAATAATGGAAAATCAGTTAAATAAACTTTTTATTGCTATAAAAAAATATAACTCATAAAATAATAATAATGTTTTTAAACATAAAGGTCTGTGACATACCTAAAGTACCTGAAAGAAATGCGTTTTTGGTAAGTCATAGTCATTCATTGAATGGGTTATTAGCTTAACACCTCAAAGCGAGGCAAGTCTCCTGAGAACAAAATTTGATTTTGCAGATCCTAAAGCACCTATGCCAATAGGAAATAACAGAGCGCATGGTAATTTGTATGTAAAATATATTCTAGCATTTTATATATAGGACAAGACACAGACATTAACTAGTTACAAAAACAGAAAGAAGAAATGTATATTTAAAACATAAGCGTAGTAATATTTTATAAACATGAAAGTGTAGGTGGCCTGTTGCATGCTGGATAGTCACTGTCACCTACTAGTAATGTTGTTGTTTATTTTTAATTCTCTATTATGCTTTAAAATATTCATAGAATCACAGAATAGTTTGGGTTGGAAGGGACTTTTAAAGGTCATCTAGTCCAAAACCCCTGCAATAAGCAGGGACATCTTCAACTAGATCAGGTTGCCCAGAGCCCCATCCANTTTTATATATAGGACAAGACACAGACATTAACTAGTTACAAAAACAGAAAGAAGAAATGTATATTTAAAACATAAGCGTAGTAATATTTTATAAACATGAAAGTGTAGGTGGCCTGTTGCATGCTGGATAGTCACTGTCACCTACTAGTAATGTTGTTGTTTATTTTTAATTCTCTATTATGCTTTAAAATATTCATAGAATCACAGAATAGTTTGGGTTGGAAGGG
>VZSC01006296.1:34940-69922 GCA_013398225.1 Steatornis caripensis | reverse complement strand
GACCTTGCAGATTGGTTCTAATTTGTCTCCTATGTGGCTATCTGTATTTCTAAAAGCAAGAATAGGAAAAATTAACATTAATTTTATGATAAGTTGTTAAATGTTCCTCAGGGATCCTGAAAGAGAGAGTTCAACATCATCTCACGGAATATAACTCTTTAAGTGTACAGGAAATAAGTATACCAGATTACTGTAGACCTGTTAATGGGTACAAAAGATCTTTTTTACTTTGGATTTAAGCATTACAGTAATCCATCGAAGTAAAGCAGATACCATTGTAGACACAGTTGTCTATGAATGAATGTGAAAGATGAATAATTATTCATTTATATAAGGGTACTAAAATGTATACGGATAGAAGATGTACAAAGTTAATTGATACATCAAGACAAAGGAAATGGAAAGGGAAATTAAAAGTTTGGTCAGGATTTAGCTGCTGGGATGCTTTTATAATGCATTTCCAATGATTGTCTAACTTTCTCTCCATTCTTTGGATTAATTATTTTTCTAAAATAATAAAAATATTAAAAAATAATAATTGTGTGAAATCTTAGACTTTCTATTTCGAAAACTTCTCTAGTTCCAATAAATTGTTTTACCTCAAGATTTGACTTTACAAATTTTTGCCCAGTGGGTTTGAATTAGAATTTGCCTAATTCCAACCAATGTTCTAGCTACGTGTTTTATTACTCCAAGCCAGTCCCTGCTCAAGCAGTGACAAACCACCTGTGGGAATATATCAGGCAAACATGAATCCCAACCAGCTGTAACTACAGCAGGCAAGTTGCTGGTTCATTGGAATAGTCTACCTTTATTTATTAATCCCTAATTATAATACAAGTATTTTAGAAAACAAAATTATAGCTGTTATCTTCAAGGTGAACCTCTCCCAGGAGAGTGTGTTCAAACTGTATAGAAAAAGTTTATTTAAAATAATACTGTATCTTTCAAAATTAACCTTCATCTGTGTAGAGGCAATACAATGTTACTTAGAGTTGTAGTCCAAGAAGTATAAAAGGGCAAACAAATCCCTGGAGAAGGAAATGTTCAGGATTTTTAACTTTAAAATAAATGATCCAGACAGTNTCAAAATTAACCTTCATCTGTGTAGAGGCAATACAATGTTACTTAGAGTTGTAGTCCAAGAAGTATAAAAGGGCAAACAAATCCCTGGAGAAGGAAATATTCAGGCTTTTTTACCTTTAAAATAAATGATCCAGACAGCAGAGAGACGTTTGAATGTGAGCTTAATGTACATTATATTAAATAAATTCTTGCCATATACAATCTCATGGATGAAAGGTTTATTTGAATAGTTTTGTTCAATTTGAAATAGGCCATTGTAACACTTCAACATTGTAAAAACTGGCTTTTACAGTGTTTAATATGTGTAAAATGAGTTGGCTCTTCAACATCTGTTCTGAAATATTTACAAAATTCTCCTATTAAATTTTAACATTGTGCTCTGAAGTATTCTACACAGCATAATCAAAAATCCTGGTATGTTTTGTTTCATTCGAATCTTAGATCTCTACAGAGACCTTTCAGATGAAAAAGCCTTATAGGTCTTTCTGTTGAAGATAGAAAATACTGTATTGAGCTTTATATAAAAAAATTGTACTGCAAATCTCAAGTTGCATATAAATAAAGGCTATTTTATCTGCTGTGAAAGATATTGAAGTTATAGGAACAATATAAAAGAAAAAATATAAAAGAACTACTAAAACCTTATGGAACAATTTGAAAACTCTATCAATCAAAATTTTCTACTGAATTTATATTTCCCAACACAAATACATGTTTTGTTATTGGTTCTTCTATTGTTTGGTTTTGGGGTTTTTTTAATAAAAAGGCTAACTTGAAGAAGCTCAATCCTGCAATCAAAACAATATTTTTTTCTTGTGGTTATTGTGAATGATTGTATAGTAAATGATACTATCAGTTCTGTGATATTTTATTATGATTTTAAGTCAGAAACATTAATCAGTCTCCACCTCATTTTTTCAGGCTCTGAAATTGGGATGATAATGAGATCGATATCCAACTTTTTTGT
Organism: Steatornis caripensis; assembly: GCA_013398225.1. NCBI lineage: Eukaryota > Metazoa > Chordata > Aves > Caprimulgiformes > Steatornithidae > Steatornis > Steatornis caripensis. Next base: position 67,869 of record VZSC01006296.1, on the reverse strand, counting down.
CTCCCCATTGGATAAAATATTTTTCCACTGGAAAAATGGATTAACTGGAACTGCAGTACCTCATGACAACGTTACAATTTAGGCAAGAAAATCATCTCTATTACAAGGAAAAATATACTATCACAGCTTAAGAAAAACAGCGGAAGAGTTAGCAACTTGATGTATAGACCCATACTTGATCTGTTAGGGGCTTNGTTGTCATGGTAAGATTTCACCATGGGAAACCTATGGATGCACACTACAGCAGTGATTCCGCTTATATACTTTTGTCTTTACTGGGACAAAATACTCACCTATTTTAAGGTATATTTATGAAACAGCAGTAGAGTTCACAGTCCAATTACCAACATAGGCAGTAGCAAAACTCTTATTTTCCTTTGTATATATAGCTACTGAAAGAAATTGAGAAACAACAAAAATCTACAGTAAGTCTAAGAGTTAGAGCAAGAAGAGTTAGACAAGAAGACCTAAATTCTTTGTACAGATCTTTGACTTACTTGTGGAATTAGAAAGTAGGTTTGAAGAATAGAATTTTATGATTTTTCTTAATCGTTACTGTTTTTCCTATAAAAGTTCTGCAAGTTCCCTTCTGATCATTACGAGAAATCACATTTCATGAAACAAAGTTTGTTTAGCTGATACTGTTTTAACTCTACTTCAGTACAAATTAAATCAAGACCATGAACTACTTACTGATTTTTTTTTTTCAGTTTGGGTTTTATTTTAATTTACAACACTTGTTAGGCAAAAATTGGAAAAGAAGGAATAAATTATTACTTTAAGACAGTGAAGCACATTAAATTCTTAAATGATTGTGCCTATATGTTATGTAAATCTGTAGCAGCTCCACTGTCATGAACATTGGCTTAATATCCAATGAGTTTTTACCAGTGCTAATGACTAAATACCAAATATATTGTATTTCTGCACTGTTGCAATGATTACAGACTGTGCTTTAACAATGAACAAACAAAAGAAATTTTAATCTCCACAGATCAAAAGCTGTTATTTAACTACTCTATTTTAAACAGTAAGCCTTCTGACATAGTGATTTGTTTTATTGGTTTGATAAGCTGTTTCTGCAATGAATTAATTCTGTTCACTGATGACAAAAATAAAACAGCATTAACATGCAGGTTGAATAAAATTTCTGATGCAAATTCAATTTAACTTATATTTCAGTTACAAGATAATATTGCTGCAAATTGTTCATTTGTTCCATCGGGCATTAAATCAACATATATGCAGTATTCTGTAAAAAGAAATGTAAAAGATAATGTAAAAAATGTAAAAAAAAAAGTAAAAGATAAAGAAGACATCCACAGAAATTCTCCTTTCCTTAGAAAAGGCTGTAGATAATTTTTCGGAACAAAAAAATATTAGAGTTATTAATTGAAGAATATATAAACTGAATTTCTGTAAAAAATTAAATAGACTTTTCAGCAATGTTGTAAAAGAAATGTTAGAAGTAATATGCTAGTAGGCATGGTCAACAATGACTATGTGTGCTTTGGTAATGAATGAAGAATATTCCAGAATTTACCATGGAGAAATAATTGTTCTAGGACAGCAGATATCTTAAAAAGTACATGATCAGTTCTTATAGCCATTTAGTACTGAAAACTTTTGTTTCATTCTTCTTGGTATAAAGTAAGTAATAAAGAAACCCCTGATATAGTGAATATTGGGAGGGTATTCAAAGTATAAGTATATGCTTTCCCTTTTCCTGAGCAGAAATGCCCGATTTGTTTGTTAGATCTTGAATGCTATTTGCAGTTTTATTTCCTGGCTATAGTATAACTGAGAAGGTTCAGGCAAGGGCAGGAAGGAAGAACAAGTATGGAATATGTGCTTTACAATGAGTAAGTAAACAAAGAGTCTTCAGTCCAAGAAAAAAATCTACTGGAAAGGAGTGGGATAGAGGGATATTTTAGAAGTCTATAATATGACATTTTTACAACAGATAAATTGAGATGCATTTCTCAGTGGGTGTGGCTACATTAATGTGTCTGATTGAAATAGAAGGGTGCTTCTTTGAAGTTAAGATTGTGTCCCTTTGAAGTTTTGTTTTCCATCATAGCACATGCACTTGCATTTTCTGTCAGGTGCAAGCAAACTGAAAAATATGCTGCAGGAGTACATCTATGTGCTCCAGTTTCTAATGAACATTCAAAGGACGTCAGGGGTTTGTTTTGTTTTATTTTTAAGATCTTTAGATATCTATCAGGATCTTCACAGAAAGGGAAACAATGGAAATAAGTACAACCCTTATGATTTTTCAGGTACAAACAGCAAGTGATGAAAATTGAGGAAAATAATTTCTCTTTTATTTCCATTCTTTCTTCTCTTGTCCTTTTCTAAATTAAGCATAGATTTTTGGGAAGACTACCATTGTAGTGAACAACTTGTATGTGACAACCAGAATGAAATGGGAATTCATTAGGCTTTGTTGCTGATGCTGAAGAGTATGTAATATGTAAAACCTAAATGGTCTGTTGTCTACACAGGAGAGGGCATGGACTATTCCTACACTGGAAAACTATGGTAGAAGTTATGTCAAAAAAAAAGGGTTCTTTTTAAGCCAAGAAAAAAGAAAGTAAGTGAAAATGGACCAGAGCATCACTGGATTTAGGCCTGTATGGAGCAAAGAGTTTGTATACAAAGACCAGTGGAAATTAATAGTCTACATATTGATCTTACTGACAGCAAGGGTCCAGTTGGGGATTATTTGCAGAATCAAGTAGTATAAGGTAGTCTGAGCTCAGGTGAATTATTAAATCCTAATTTAAGATGACAGTGTAGATATTTTTCCAGGAGAGAGTAAATGTGCAAGAGGAGCCTAGTAATACTAGAGCAGAAGTATCAGCAAGTGCAGAGAAAGGTGACAAGTATTATCACCTCCTTTTTGATCTCTTTGTAAATACATACCAATTCAGCTGACAACTCAGTACAGTCTTCCCAAATTATTTCAGTCCCAATCAGCCTGTCTGTCATATAGAGTAACAGCTGATCTTTGAGAAAAGATTTTCAGAAACACAGTGAATGGCCTATGAAAAGATGACTATAACTGCCTTTTAGCACTGAAAGAACTAGCTCTGCATTACGCATATCAAAGTGGAACTAAACAAAACTCAGTTATTACAATCAAATTTGGGGCATATGCTTCTATGTTCAAGGAGCCCTACAGAATGCTGTATCTAAAATGAAGATAAAATCTATTTTAACATTTGTACTGATGGCTGAATTATAATCATAACCACAAGTTAAAATGAGAGAGCTGATTAATAATTCTGCAGATAAATTATATAAATTCTTTACTTATATTAAAAAATCTATTGAGAGTGTTTATTTTTGGTCATGTGATAGCTTGGATTTGACTGAAGGCTGGGTTTTTTGTATGTATTCTTTCTTTCTTTATTTATTTGTTTGTTTGACAGCTGAGATTTCTGTGTTTTATTTTGGTTCCACTGGGAACTAACTACTTAATTATTACTTTTAGGTATCCTGTTTAGAGACATCTACTGCACACTTCTAAATGCTTTGAAAATGTATTGTAGTTTTTTAATGGATTTTTCCTTTATATGGATTTAATTCACTTTGTTGCTTCTAAGTCTCTTGTCACTGAGTGTTTCATTTCTACGCTCCTGTTAACTCTGACATTGTGCAATCTGCCGTTCTTTTATTTTCCATGTGTTATAATTGGAAATGTGCTGAATAACAGGTGCATAATTCTCCACGGGAGCTCTTGTATGAAATAAGAATCTGAAGAGTATCTAAGGAGAGGGAAAGTTGATTTGAAAAATTTTATGGTGTTTATCCAGTAACCAATGTTATTGATTTTTTGTTTTATGTTGCATTTGTGCATATTTTAATCATCATAGCTGCCTCAGAGTTAGCTTCTTCAATAATTTAGGTCCTCTAGTGGTGACTTGAAAAAAAGGCAAATAATGATTTGTAATTACAAAATGTAACAAAAAATAAATTTTTCAGGAGCTAATTGAACCACAATATAAAACTTCGAACACCAGAACAAACCTTTGTGGCTTTCAGCTCATTTTTAATAAAACAAACAGTAGTAACATCAAGTCATATATGTCTTTGTGTCTGCAGATTTTAGGTTGATTTGTGTTGAGGACCATTTCTTTATGTAAAAATTGTTTTACACCATTTCTTTCCAATATGTGCTATAAAAATAATGTTTATTTATTTATTTGGCATTTATATGATCAATAAACATGTCCAGAGTTGTCATGGTAAGATTTCACCGTGGGAAACCTATGGATGCACACTACAGCAGTGATTCCGCTTATATACTTTTGTCTTTACTGGGACAAAATACTCACCTATTTTAAGGTATATTTATGAAACAGCAGTAGAGTTCACAGTCCAATTACCAACATAGGCAGTAGCAAAACTCTTATTTTAAATGATTCCTGGTGTTCTGTTCATTCATTTATGTATTCAAGACTTCTTTCAATCTAATCTCCTTGGCCAGAAATATAACCTTTTTCAATTTTATTATTATTTTATTGAGAGCAATTATTTCCTTTTTGATTGTAAATTAAACAGTATTTTCTCTATATATTTCTTTTTTTTCATATTCATACTTACTTTTTCTTACAGTTTTCTGAAAATCCTCATAAATTTGATATTGAACTAATTTTTCTTTGAAGTAACAGGTTATCATCGTTCTTTTTTGTTTCCTAAATGTCACTTCAAACTAGACTGTTTCCTATTATCTTTCTTTCACAGACCTACTCTTTCAGTTTTTCTTTTCAGAAGGTAAAGGTTTCATTTTTAAATCTAATTCCATCCATACAGTGGATTATCCTACAGTTTTTTATTATCCATAATGTCAAGTTCTTGTACACTAAAATAATTTTAATTCTTTTTTTAAGAAATTTTTGCAGAAATAATTGTATTGGACATGTTTCAAATGTTGTAGATGAAATGGAAAATAAACAGAAGATTTTATAATGTTTAATAAATTCATTTAAGAATCACTCTATTATGTTATGAAAGGTCCTTGCTAATAAATTATGGATACACAAAAAAATCCTAAAGAAAACATGGAACAAAACCTAATTATATGTACTTTCCAATCAGTCTCAGGCTATGATGACACAAGAATGGTACCACTTCATTCCTTCATGAAAACAATTACAGAAACAACTATCGTATTTGAGTAGAGGAGGAGAGTGTTTGTTTTCTTCTACCCAGAGCTCATCAAGTCTTAAATGCTGACATGTACCCAGAAATCTATTTTTTCTGTACTTACACAAGATCAAATGATCCTCGGACCTACTGTCTTGTCTAAACACCAAAAAAAAAAGGAGGTGGGTGAGAGAGAACACAAACCCCTTGTTCCACTGTTAAGTAAGGTATAAAAAAAAAGTAAAGTTTAATGAATGGTATTTACTTTATTTAGGAAATGTTTCCTGCTTAACATAGTCTTGTTTCTTTATGAAGTTGTGCAGCTATAGAATTTTATCAAACTCCTCTATACCACAGTACATTGACTTAGACTGTCAATATAGGCTAGAGTGATTCAGATTTTAGGTTATGGCAAAATGTCAATAAAAAGACAAAGAAAACCTTTCCTTTATCCTTTTGTGTCTGTGCATGTACAGGATTGCATATATGTAATTAGGATTTAATTTTTTGCTATTATTATTTAGCTGTAATTTCTTTATGCATCTTTCAGTTAAAAGGACTTTAATATCTATAGTTCAAGGCATTAATTCATATCAGTATCTTCCAGGGTGTCCTTAGTATTGCTAATTACTTTCATGGTGTTGTTGAACCATAATCCCATCTTGCTCTTATGTCTGATGAGGACTGAGAGCATAATGAATAAGGTCCAGTTAGGTTTGATATGCTTAATAAAAGATCTAAAGGTTGAATGATACCCACTAGGACAGTGTACCCAGCCTGAACCTATTGAAGCTTTCTTCCTTTTCCAAGGCCATTGAGAAATAAATGACAGGTCAGATAAATTGTTCTGATGTTTACAGTATTCTCATGTCCACTGTCTTCCTTCAGGGCCTGATAACCCTTCCTAGTCATCCCATGGTAAGAACTTTAGTAACTTCACTGAACATCCCATATGCAATAACTCTTCTGCTTCCTTCAGGTGTGTGAGATAATGCTCATAGTAAATATAATTAACATTTGCATGCAAAGTAAATCTAGTGTTTTAAGAATGTGGGAAAACATACATGAGCATAGGACATGAGACTCAGGACCCAAATTCTTTTCATGTCGTTGACAGAAAGTTGAAAAGATTAGTGCTCTTGATTTAGCCTATGAATAAAAGGATCCTTTGAATAAGCTGCTATATCCTACCCTCCTCTCTATCAGAATTGTCTTCTGAATGCCATATTTCAAGATGTTGACGATTCCTTTAGTTTAAGGAAGAACATGCAATATTTATTGACATTATTTAAAAAACTGTAATATTTCATACCTTTAGACTTAGCTAGTACTATTAAATTTTCCACACATTGCTTTTTAAATACAACTACTATATAATAATACCCAACATTCCATAAAGGTCTTAAGATGTACTCGATGGAGAAATTATCTGGAACCAAAGTTAGTAGTTGCCCAGTTAAATCTAGAGGAAAAAAAAAATAACACAATGCATCTAAGTGCCTAAATCCCATAGGTCTTTATGAAACTTTAGCCTCACAAACATTTTTCTGGCTGTTGGGAGGTATGTCTACTTTTCTTCAGATGTATAAATTGTTATCTTAAATTTGTCACTCATTGAGTTCAGTACGTTTAACGCTGTTTTAATACTTGAGAAAACATATGAAATGAAAGATTTGTGTATTGTGATATTTGAAAAAAACTCCCATCAAATATGAAAAGAATATAAAAATATTGTTTGAATTATAGAAGACCTATCATACCTTGCATTAAAATCAGTTACAGATTCATAACATTCATACAAATCAAGTGCATGATTTCTTGTAAATGCATCATTAAAATGTTTCCTGTTGCTTAAAGGTAAGTGTTCTGGAAGAAAAAATATACATGCATATAGTATTAAATAAAAGACTGGTCTTTCATATGGGGCAATTATCAAAGCTCTAACTTTTTATTGAAGCAGTGAGACATGGAATAAATATCCTGAGTCTGAGACAACACCTGTTGGAAATATTGAGCTAGTAAAAGTTCCCTGAAAATCATCAACAGGAGAAATCAAATGTTTCAAATGTGACTGAATTGAAATGATTGCAGTATGTATTCTGTGCAGAAAATCAGAATAATAGGAAGGAATAGTTTGCTTTTCAAAAGAAAGATCAGCTATTAAGAAAGCCAATATACTTTCCAGAAAATGTTTTTACTTTAGTGTAAAATATGATTTACATACAAACTTGGAAAACCTGTTGTAATGATAAAAAAGAAATATTGCAGAAAGCTTATAATGAGAAGAAAGATTGTGTGCTTTGTTAGGTTTCTTTTCTCAAAAAAACCATAAATAAGATAATGAAAGAATGCAATTTTTTTTAAGTGCTGTTACAGCAGTATTTTCTGCCATATCAGAAGCTGCCTTTAATCATTTGAAATCTTGGAGGCCATGTATCTTTCTTAGTTAAACCATTTAAAAAATACTTCAATTCAGATTTGTATAGCTTGTTTTCATACAAATGTGTACAATTATATTTGTTATTTTCTATCAAACTAACAAGTTCCAGTCTTCTGCCTATATATTTACTCCTAATACTTTATTCTCATTCTGTTGCATTTTGGTAGCTGTCTCAACTAATGTGTAAGTGAACTTGAGAATATATAGATTTCCGGCTGTGGTTGAAAATGCCTCAGTTTACCCAAAACATCACAGTAATGATCAATCCAACATTAGCAAGTCTGCTAACATATGAATTATGACATACAAGAAAGGATACATTTTACTCAAGTATGCCTGTGTCTTTGGATATTACTCAAATATTCCAAAATATTTTATTACGGCTGTTCCACAATAGCTGCAAGAGCCCTGGACTGCAAAATTAGTTTGTATGGTTGTCTTCAGCTTACCAAAATTATATAGATAACAGCTATTCCTTTCATGAACAATTGCGTGTTTCCGTGTAAAGAAGTGCATGACATTGTGTACCATAACTTTTCACCATATATTCGAATATATCGTATATGCTGTACTCCGTGAATGCAAAAATTTCTTCCAAGCAAATCCTATTTATTTTCCCTACTAATCAGACTGCTTGTAACATTCTTATGAAGAAGCAAGACTGGGAACACAGACAATCAGAAGATAAGATTTACTATCTTTCTTCACTTATGTAGACTTTTGATCTTAAAATCAGTTAGAGCATCTGTTTGTCTTACCTTATTCATGAGGTAGTCAGGATGATGGTGTAGGAGAAAGCAAGCACTTCAAGAGTTATTCCCAGATACAATTTTTTCAGTGAGCCTTCAAAAGACATTGCCTGCCCTTCCCCTTTTATAAAGGATATTTTCAAGCTGAGGAGTTAGCTTAGATGTCAGAAAGCTCCCTTTGCAAAGCTGTTAGTACTTGTTAGTAATAGTTGTCAGACCTTTGGAAGGCAGAAGACTTCAAAAGTTCATGTGAGTTGGTGCCTGCTTGGACCAATGTTGTGAAAAACGTGGAATTGGCATGGGAGAGGAGGACATTAAGAAGTTTAACATACCAGCATTGGGTGGCACCTTATTTCTTTCCAGCTTCAATATCATCAGCTCTTCATCATCATGTTCTTCATAAAACTCCACCTTTATTCTCATTTTTCCTCATTGTCTTGTCATACATAACAGTGCCTGAAAAACAGCATGTACTACAACTCAGATGCCAAGCTCAAGATTTTAAGAATCTATCAGAACAAGTAAAAAAATTATTTTGCTTATTCTGCCAATTTACTGAATACCCAGATATCAATTTTTTACCAAAAAGTAACTGTTGCCCATTCTGTTGGATAGTTATGACTTGGAGGAGACCAGAAAAGAGAAAAGCAGGCTGTAATTAATTTATAGGAAATCATAGAGTTGAATACGGAGAGGCAAAATTGTTTAGGTAAGTTTGGGTAATGGAGAACAAGTATTTTTAGGTGTTTCGTGCTTTAACATTTCATTAATTCATACAAATTATTTTATACATGTATAAATGCACACATATACAGTTATTTGTGTCATTCTCAATTAATCATTGAATTGCTTACTCCTGTCTTTTTCCTGCTTACCCCTCAATTACCCATCTAACTGGTATATATCACAGTCTATCCTTGATAAAATAAATTTGAGGTTGTAATATTACAATTTTTTTCTGATGATCATCAAGCAAAAAAACTGTTTTTTAAATCAGCAGGAGCCCTTGAAATATACTTACAGCACCCTCACACAAATGAAACTATCAAGGTAGAAAACTAAAAGTGATTTTAAAAATCAAAAATAGTAGTATATCTTGACTTATACTAGACTGGATATTTCTTTAATCATTTATATCCTCAAAATCACTGAGGTCTTTTTGAGTTTTAAAGCAGACTATGCTATTTGTAATGAATGAGAGAGAAGTAATGATGACATTTACAGGAATCTGACATTCACTCAAAAGAATTATTAACATGAGTAAGAAGTAAAATAAGTTACCCTCCCCAAGTAACTTATGATTTTTCCTTTGATTTTGTACAGTTTTAAAGTGAGTATATTGCTATCGAAAACTAAAGAATTTTTCTGGTCCTCAAGAAAGGTACTGCGTATAAGTTACAGTGAATCTCTCTGTTTAGACCAATCCCTAAAGTAGCTTTCCCCGCTCTTTTAAACAAAAACTCCAAAGCAAAATTCATGGAGTTTAGGTTTGATATTCAAGTTGGTCCTATAGTTGTAATTTTGGTGTGGTTCTGTACACCAGATGTGCCTGTGCCTGTGTTCATGCCCATTGCACTATAGTCGTCAATTCCCTGAGAGGTCAAGGCACACCCCTGCTAGCCTCTCATAGATGAGACAGTGGGCTGATTTGAGACAATAGGTGAACTTCAGATAAGGTGATTCACAGGACTGGCACCTGACTAGTTCTGACAGGAGTTCTCCAGGCAAGAATTTTGGACAGTCCAGGACATTCCCCCAGCTGACTTCTGCTGTGCCTAGACCACTTGGTAGGCACTACCTGTACCTGTTGATTGATTAATTGATGGTTGTTGAACAATCTGGGCAGAGAATTTGGCCATGCAAGGGACTTACTGAGGTAAGCACTGCTGTAGATGAATAAACTGTTCAAACTGAACTTAGATCATTTTAAGTAGTCTGTGGAGACTGTTCCCACAACTGCAGAAATGGTAATGAAGGACAGTCTTTTGCACATAGTTAAGATAGCTAAAGGGGTTTTTGTACTTAGTTTAAGATAATATCAGTGGTCATGCATGTGCTAGAGTGACCATATGGGACCATACAGAAGCTGGACTATAGAAATATAGCAGAACAGTTTGAGTAATCTCACCTGATATGGCTATTTGTATGCAGTTGCAAAGACTCTTTCAACAGATACTCATGACAGCATCTGGACAGCAGCTGACCATCTCAATTCCCCATGTGAACATTACCTTTTACAAAACATTCCACAATTTATTTTTTTTTAAATGCTCTAACCACGAACATCAATGCAACACTTCCTATGTCAAAACTACTAACTTGAAGACAACAATAATTCTTGTTACTGTCAAATCCTGATGGCTGTTCAGAGTCATGCTACTTTCTTGCCTCTGCTGTTCAGAGCCCCAGTTGGTATTGGTGATATAGTAATACTACAAAAAATCTTTCATCTTGCTAAAAGTCAGAACATGCTACACAGAACACAGATTTAATTCAAGTCACCTTGGAGACAGCATCTTTTCCTATGTTGTCTTACAAAAATTTCTCTGGGATATATTTGCTAACTCCTTCAATCTTAATACCGAGTTATCGAAGACTCAGAAGATAATTAGATTTTTCTTTTGCTGCTGTTCTGAAAGGTGAGTCAAAATTTTGTCTTTTTGGAAGCTTGAATCTACATATTCCCCCCTTTTTTTTAATTTTTTAAGATCTCTTAATTACCTAATTGGTTAGTCATTCATTTATAAGGCTTAGATGGCACTGTGTGCCCAGATGTTCCAGGGAATACAGGAACACATTCTATCCAAGGAGATGCATAGGATGCTTGTGAAGTTACTCAACAGTGACTTCCATGTAGAAAGATCCTCTTTATCTGCATTATAGATTTTTTTTTTTTGCGACAAATTTTTACAGATTTGTCAAAATATTTTTTAAAACTTTCGGTGTCACACTAAGAAAGAAAATATTGCCATCTTTGTATTTGATAACACATAATAAACATGGTTTATACTACTGCAACTAGACTAGTTGCAACTACTACTTAGCTTTTAAATAGCTTTTTGGTTTATTCCTTAGCAAGCAATTCTCTGAGAATAAAAAGACAGTGGCATAGAAATTCAGCTGAGCAACAGTGTATGTAGGTGTTCCAATGTATTGATATCTAGTTATTTGAAATAACTGATTAAAAACAACAGTTACTATATATTACTCAATTTTTGTTTTTAAGAATAATAATAGAACAGAAGTCAAATACAGTAGTAGAGCTGATATTTTGTTTTACTAATAGTATTCACAGTCATCTTACTCTCTGTCATGTCTCATTTCTTAAACTAACCTGAGTTTGGGGAAAAAAAATGGAAAAAGAAGAAACAGATAGAAATATAGGGTGAAAAAGTTTTGGAAAATCCTGAGCAGCACTGAATTTTGCTTCAAATTCATATTCTAATATGGAAAGTTTTAAGAATATTATAGAGTTTCGTATCTTAGATGACACAATAGATACATGTTACTTAAGTCAATAATGCAATTCATTACTAGCATGTGTATTTTATTAAAAAGTATGTGACCTTTGACTCGGCAGGATTATTAAAAAATTCTTCTGTGATCTCAGATTTTGTTAGCCCTCCAGGAAGAATGAGACAAACATACCAATGTAACCAATTGCTTACTAGCCTGGGTTTTTCTTGCTGTTTTAAGTTACTATCTATTTTCCTTCTGAAGTCATCTATGAAAAAAAAAATGAAATCTTACTACTCAGACACTTAGCCTCATCTGTATATTCATCTTATTTTTAAAGAAAAAGCTAAGTCAGGAAACATATGCATCACTCTTGACTCAATTAGACTTCAGTGAAAAATAATAAAAGATAATCTTCTCAAGCAGAAACTGCCAATATTGGATATTAAAAATCAGAGTATATGCAAAAGGGTGACAATCCCTTTCACAAATGTAGAAATTGAAATTTATACCTGTCTATATTTGTATGGCAGTTTCACTCATTTTAGCTCAAAAGGCTAATATTGGAGCTGGTGTTTGTAACCTCTTTTTCCATGAAAACTGAATTTTACAGAAAACCACTATAACTTTTTCCCTCTGTGTGAGAAAACCAATATAGTCACAGCACTCTGTGTGTGTCTCTGTGTTAAACATTGTAGTATTTCTCTTGTAAACCATTGTTCTATTAAAAATTTCATATAACTACAGTACTAATATTAGGATGTTCAAAGTAGTTTGGATTTCCATGGCACTTGACTAAAACTGATTCCTGAAAACTCCTGATGGATAGAACTGGTCAAATGGATCTGGGCTCAGGCTGAAAGACATTTGACAGTTCTCAGCATTCCAGTTCCCAAACCAGTGAATGGAAACATTCTTTAGTATTTGGTACCCCAAGCACAGTTAGTTGTGTCAGCATTTCTGATTAGAACATGGTTCTGTAGAAGATTTCTTCCATTTTTTTTTTCTTTATCTTTTTTGGAATATAACCATTGGGGTACTTTGAGGATATTTTTACTGCAGATATATTTTAAATTCTGGAGTTTTCTGAATATTTCTACATAGGTCACCTGCATCTTTTGTGTTTTACAAAACCATGAATTCTAATACAATTTATAACATCAGATAAAGTACAACACAGTTACAGCAAAACATACAAATGATTTATAAACAAGTACTATTTTACGCAGGACATAACGATAATGTTTTGGTACCTTAAATACCCGTGAAACCAAAACACTGAAATGAAAAAGCACTTCATGTAGCTTTGACAACAGAATGAATTTAGGTAATAGAACTAATTTAAACCATGTAACAGTTGATGGTGTGCCTTTTTGGATTTGTTTTTACTTTTCATGAAGCACATTTGATCAATTTACCTTGAAAACTGTATCCTTGAACAATCTTAAAATCCATTTTTCAGTGCTTATTCTTTCTAATAATCTCTCTAAGGTTGCCCCTTTAAGTAGCCTGTTGGAAGATCTTAGCAATACATACACACGACAAAGTAAATTTTTGTCCCTATCAACATTTTTATATTAAAAAAACCAAATTCATTTGCAATGAAATTTAACCTAAATAATGACAGGGCTGTTTTTTTAATAAGAACACAGTTTCCTAATAATAAATAGTTTTGATTCATATTCAGATTCTTGGATTTTCTGCATGTGTTAATTGCCCCTTAGGGGGAGAATTTTTCTGGAAAGTCAAGCATTACCATTTGAATTTGTGACATAACCCACTCGGACATCTTCTACCCATTTTGTTCATATACGAATTACATCTGTAGCAGCACATTTATAAATATATGTGCTATTATCAGCAAAATATAAGTCCACCTGCCTAGCATATGCTGACCAAAAAGCTTTTTTTAGATGCACATGTTAAGTCAGGGATAGGAGCCTCTTGCAGCAAGCCACCACAGAACTGCAAACCAATCAGCCAACAGAACACAACTCTAACATATAAATTACTGCTATTTTGCAGAACAAAGTAAGAATTAAAAGATGTGCATGCATACAGACAGATGCACAATGCATACATGCAGGGTTTGCAGGTTCTGCATCATCCTCTACCATGTCAGGTGTCTGCTATAGGTGACTTCCCCATAGAAAATTGAAAAAGTTGATTTTTTTTTGTTTTTATTTTTAATTGATAACACATACATGGTCGACATTTTATGCTGCAGTAGTATGTGAAACAAATACTGAAATAATTTCTTGAAGAATGTCTTAGACAAGCTAATAAGTGAAGCATGAATAAAAGGGTCAGTTGGTTAGTAGAAATTTGTCATTAATGGAAATACAAGGAATGTATGTTTTAAGTAATACAGGTTGCTACTAAGCATATGAAAAAGCTTATATTGTCTTTTATAGTACAGTATCATGCCATTTTGTCCATTTTTCAGGCTAGGTTTTAGTACGTATGTATGTAATTTGTCACACTACAAATACAAGTAATTATGATATCAGAATTATTTTTTATGCACTCTGAAAATTCAAAGAGAACAACTAGCTATAATAGACTATTAGTTATGTACCAGCTTATTTTACCACAATTACTTGTTACTGTTAGTTACTATTGATATTGTAGAATTTACAGTATCAATCAAGACATGTTTTGCTGAATAGATGTTGATGAAATAAAAATAAATCATCTGGGAAGAATTCTTTTTTTAATATGGTGTAGTTGAGTATTGGAAAAGCTTGCAGAGAACCTACAAGCCAGAACTCTGAGCATCAGTTTATGTGTTATAAATTTGCAATAGAAATCTTATTTGGAAGAAAAGAGATTTTATAGGCTTTACCCATTGTGTCATGAGTGCTGCAGGCTCATTGGCTATTCATAGATGATTGTATCAATAATGTTATTAGTATATTATTTCCCTGAGTAATTTCATGTATTTCTAGGGAATCATTGTATACAACAGGAAAATAATTCTCATTCTCAATCCTCTCTTTCATATTTTGTCCCTGAGGAAATAGAATTGACTTTTATTTGTTTGGAGGATATGGCAAAGTAAACACCTCACCTATCACAGCATGGCAAACCCCCTTAAATGCTATAGAAGACTTTCTGATAAAGGACATGCTTGCATCCATTTGAATACTATTCTCAAACCGGAGTTGCAAAACAGAGGAGGGAGGTGAAGGAATGTGAAGGAAGCTAAAGCTCTTCTACCAGATTTGAAAACTATTTCCACTTTATCGTTCCATCTCACCCTGTATTGTCCCCTTGCTCTTTCCATCCTTGATTATGCTTGGACATAAGCAAATATAAGCAATTTGTTTGAAAGAGGTTTTCACCTAGAATATTTTCACTATTCATTAGTATAGTAATTCATGAAAACAGACACTGATCAACTGTGTTATTAAATCTGTTAATTTTATAAGTATTACATCCTGGTAATACTATATTTTATTTATAATACTAGCTCTGCTATTATCTCCTTGTAGAAAGATACGGACTTTATTCAGCAGAGATGGTCTTGCTGAATGGCGAAGGATCTGAAAACCAAAAAACCTGGTTGCTGATGAAGAACTATGTAAGATTCCATCCCAAGGAGAATGCCTGTTAGAGATTCAAATGCGGCGCCATAAGAGAAAACATGACACGTCTGAGCTAACAAGCACTCTACAAGAAGTAATATACTAGGCACATTTCTTCCTAAGCAAAATAAACATTGACCAGGAGCTGCTGACTGTTTCATTCTTTCCATTTAATATTTGATTCCCTTGGCAAGAGATGCCGCTCAATGAAGATTGTCATGTTCACATTCTAATTACGCAGGAAACCAGCAGGTTTCCTTTTCTGCACCAAAATATGTATTTTCTTTCTTCTTCCCAAGGAACTCTGTCAAAATAATCTGTTTACAGATATTTCATCTTACCAACACATTCCTCAAAGTTTTTATATCATGTTATGAAGAAGGCATATTGGAGGGTTTTGATAGTGTTTCCTGACTCTAATGTATACTGCTAATGTAAATGTTGCAAAGCCGTACTCTTTTGTGTGCTTCTAGTGCTTAATGTGATCGTTTACAAAATCTAAATAATAAATGATTTCTTCCCTGGCTTGGGTACCTGGCTAGTCATAATTGTATAAGACATGCTCATACCTTGTACAGATAGGGAAGAAAAATAGCTGTATTTTATTTCAAGCTGAGTCTGCTAAATGTAAATATTAATTATAAAGTGTGGATGTGGATGTGTATATATGTATGTGTAAATATGTATATGTATAAACATATATTCAGTCAATACTTTCTTAGTGTAACACTGTGAAAGGAAGCTGCTGAATAGATATATAATATGATACAACTGATAGCTAGAAATGATAGAGAAATAAACTAACAAAACCCAGAAGTTGCTGATATGAGAATGGTCAAAGAATAACTAACCCCATTGTATGGGAACTTTTAATAAAGCATATAGTTTTGTAGGTTTTTGTTAGCACAGCTACTGGAGCAGTGTGCAAGCTGACCCTTTAAGGTTGCCAGCTCAACAGACCAAAGGAAGTGAAGACAATGATAAGAGGAAGAAGCAGGGTCTCAAACTGGTCGAAGTCAGCTCTGCAGTTTGGCTTGGAAAACAACACGAATTGGGCCTGCGCATGAAGGAGAGGTCAACCAGTGGACAGGTGAGGAAGACTCAATAAAAGGATGAAGGAGCAGCGAATGACCAACAGAGACCACCCGAGAGCTATGATGAGCGTGAGGGAAAGTTAGCTAATATGTATGTATGAGTCAGTGGAAATCTAAGAATATGCAAATGATTTATTGGAAATTTAATGAATATGTATGATTGTAACCCCATATAAACTGATCCCCAAAAGCATCTGGTGTGCACATTTGGTGGAACGATCCCCCGTCTGCCCAGTGCTGCATTAAGGAATACCTGCTTAACAGTGACAGTGCTGTTGAGTGAATTTCTTTGTTTCAACTGTAATAACAAGTTTTACATCCAATTATAATAATACCAACACTTAAATNTGGCTAGTCATAATTGTATAAGACATGCTCATACCTTGTACAGATAGGGAAGAAAAATAGCTGTATTTTATTTCAAGCTGAGTCTGCTAAATGTAAATATTAATTATAAAGTGTGGATGTGGATGTGTATATATGTATGTGTAAATATGTATATGTATAAACATATATTCAGTCAATACTTTCTTAGTGTAACACTGTGAAAGGAAGCTGCTGAATAGATATATAATATGATACAACTGATAGCTAGAAATGATAGAGAAATAAACTAACAAAACCCAGAAGTTGCTGATATGAGAATGGTCAAAGAATAACTAACCCCATTGTATGGGAACTTTTAATAAAGCATATAGTTTTGTAGGTTTTTGTTAGCACAGCTACTGGAGCAGTGTGCAAGCTGACCCTTTAAGGTTGCCAGCTCAACAGACCAAAGGAAGTGAAGACAATGATAAGAGGAAGAAGCAGGGTCTCAAACTGGTCGAAGTCAGCTCTGCAGTTTGGCTTGGAAAACAACACGAATTGGGCCTGCGCATGAAGGAGAGGTCAACCAGTGGACAGGTGAGGAAGACTCAATAAAAGGATGAAGGAGCAGCGAATGACCAACAGAGACCACCCGAGAGCTATGATGAGCGTGAGGGAAAGTTAGCTAATATGTATGTATGAGTCAGTGGAAATCTAAGAATATGCAAATGATTTATTGGAAATTTAATGAATATGTATGATTGTAACTCCATATAAACTGATCCCCAAAAGCATCTGGTGTGCACATTTGGTGGAACGATCCCCCGTCTGCCCAGTGCTGCATTAAGGAATACCTGCTTAACAGTGACAGTGCTGTTGAGTGAATTTCTTTGTTTCAACTGTAATAACAAGTTTTACATCCAATTATAATAATACCAACACTTAAATTCCAGTCTATACAGACAGATGTCAATGATAATATCCTTAATTTTTTTATACAATAAAACTTATGAATATCTGTCCTCCTTTTTTACCCTCTCTTGAGATACCCTCTCTTGATATACTGTGTCATAGTCGTATCTATGCCAATGATACATGGAGCATCTGGGCCAGTCACAATGGGGTAGTTTTCCCATTTTTCCCTAGTGAGGCTTACTTTGGCCTCCACTACAGTCAGTTCTTGAGATCCCCCGTCACTCCAGACATAGTGACAGATTCTGTCCCTCTATGATTAGATGGCATTAGGGTGCACTGTACCAGTGTCTACCAAAGCTTTATACCTTGGTGGTTCTAACGTGCCAGGCCATCGAATCCACACAGTCCAATAAACTCGGTTGTCCCTCTCCTCCACCTGGCTGGAGGCAGGGCCCCTCTAATTTTGCACATAGTACCCATCAAGGAATGCGTTCGTGTTTGCATGGGTTACTCTTCATTCCCCCTACTTACATTTGGTGCATAGGGGTCTGAAGTCCACATACTTTGGCTGTAGAACTGGTCATTGGAAACTGGAATGACCATCCTCCTGGAAGAACTCTCCCCTGTATTTGTTCTACCTTGTAATTCATGTAGTCTGCTGGTAGGGCAACAGTAGGTTTTCCATTCCATCTCCTCATGTCTTCTCCAAAATAATGCAGGAGATACCACAGGACACTTTGTGGCATGTTCTGTTTCCCTCGAGCTGTTTTTCTGGGAAGATGCCTTTTCTTGATGGCTGAGATGTTGGTCCCAACAGTTTGGGAACCTAGCTTCTTGTCAAACTGATCGATCCCTTGGGATATTTTCTCCACAGCCAAGACACAAGCCCACACAGAGGAAGAGACTTTATCTCCATATTCCTGGAGTCGGGTACCTACTTCACCCACAGCTGGTGCCCTAATCCCTTCACCTATATCTAATATTGCCAGTGAATTGACATACTATCATGGTGCATTCTGTAGAATCTTTCGCCACATGGGTTGTGGGCATGGTACTTCATCTGGATCAGTAGGTAACTGTGGATCCTGTGGGTCATAATAAATCAGCTCCCGCACAACTAATTCTCTGAGGTACTGGATACCTTTCTCTGTGTTAGCCCACTTGCCTGGTTTACATTCAATATGGTCCTTGAAGGGATATCTTTCTCTCACAACTGACAAGAGCCTCCTCCAAAGATTGCAGACTGGTGCCCCTTTTCCAATCACCTTATCAATACCTCTTTCCCTAGCAAAGGATCCTAGCTGCCTGGCTTCTTTACCCTCTAAATCATAGCTACTAGCCCCATTGTCCCAGCATCTGAGCAGCCAAGCAGTAATAGGCTCACCTTCATGATGGCCAAAATCTTTTCTTACGTCTCACAGCTCGTGTAAGGATAAAGANTCGCCACATGGGTTGTGGGCATGGTACTTCATCTGGATCAGTAGGTAACTGTGGATCCTGTGGGTCATAATAAATCAGCTCCCGCACAACTAATTCTCTGAGGTACTGGATACCTTTCTCTGTGTTAGCCCACTTGCCTGGTTTACATTCAATATGGTCCTTGAAGGGATATCTTTCTCTCACAACTGACAAGAGCCTCCTCCAAAGATTGCAGACTGGTGCCCCTTTTCCAATCACCTTATCAATACCTCTTTCCCTAGCAAAGGATCCTAGCTGCCTGGCTTCTTTACCCTCTAAATCATAGCTACTAGCCCCATTGTCCCAGCATCTGAGCAGCCAAGCAGTAATAGGCTCACCTTCATGATGGCCAAAATCTTTTCTTACGTCTCACAGCTCGTGTAAGGATTAAGATCGGGAGATGGTGGTTATTGTCCTGTCTTCCCCTTCCTCATCCCTTCTAGAATCAGCAACAGACTGAGGCCCTTCATCCCTTTCTAAACACGTTGATGTATGTGCCTCTTTCTTATTCTGTACTGGGGCAACTGATACCGGAGAAGGTTGAGTAGCTACAGGGCATCCACATTTACACTGCACACAAATGGCAGATGGTGGAGTCACCGTAATGTCTGTTGTGGGTGTTGGAGTAGCCACAGCGCTCGTCGCTGGAATCGAAGTTGCGGCAGCGCTTCTCTCTGGAGTTGGAATAGTGACAGTACTTACTGCCTGCCTGAGGAGGAGCAATGATGGTTGTTGCCGGAGCTGGAGCAGTGATGATGCTCACTGTCTGGGGAGGAGAAACCACAGTGCTCATCACCGGAATCAGAGCAGCAGTGGTGCTCATCACTGGAATTGGAGTAGTGACAAAACTTACTGTCTGTGGAGGAGCAATCACTGTGCTTGTCACCAGAGCTGGAGCAACAATGGTGTTCACTGGCTGAGGAGCGACCGCAGTGCTCATCAACAGAATCGAAGCAGCAATTGTGCTCGTCACTGGGGTCAGAGTAGTGATGGTGCTCGCTGGCTGAGGTGGAGTGGTGGTGCTTGTCACTGGAGCTGCAGTAATGACAGTGCTGGTGCTCACTGTCTGAGGAGGAGCGACAATGCTCATTGTCAGAGCTGGAGTTGCAAAAATGCTCATTGGTGGAGTTTGAGTAGCCACAGTACACATTTTTGGAGCTGGAGTAGCAGCAGGGCACATTTTTGGAGGTGGAGCTGGAGCAGGGCTTATTTTTTGAGTTTGGGTGGGGGCAGTGCTCATTTTCAGAGTGCACATGGTGGCAATGCTCCCTGTGGGGGTTTGAGTGTCTATGGTGCACGTTGCTGTAGTGATACACACAGTGGGAATTAAGGTGATTGTATCACACCTATGTATGCACCAATAATTAATTAGACATCCCACAAAAAACAGATTCAGGAAAATCGATACTAACAATATGCTATTTTGATAATTGCAACCATATCCAACATTCTCAAACTCTAGTGGAGCCAGCATGTCATAAAAGGGATAAGTATAATTATCCGTAGTAAAATCAAAGGTGTAATTATCAACAAAGTCGTCTGGATAACACCTGAAGGGCCCTGGTAAAGTCACTGCCCATCTCATGACAACATAAATCAGTATCAAACACCAGAGCAAAACACCACATTTTGCCCAGCGTCCGAAACGGACAATCTGCAGATAAACACTGATAACAAGTAAACAGTACCACAGAGCATACAGCAGGTAAGGCAACATGGAGGCACCTAACTCTAGACCAAGCTCTCAAAAACCACGAAATAAGATTGCATTCAGCAACTACATGATGCAAGTTGTTTTAATTTTCAACCCCTCAAGACTCTGAAAATCTCAGCTGAGAATATGGGTGTCCTCCCACCGGTGCCGGAATTCCAAAAATTCAGGCAACCTGTCAGAGCCCTGGTTTGAGCCAGCCCCACATTGGGTGTCGATAAATCCATCACAGTTTAAATCTGGGCTGGCTATTAAATGATTGACATTTTTTTTTTAATTGATTAAATGAATGACAGAAGTTCATTGTTAATCCCCTCCTTCCCCAAAAGGTGGGGGGGCGGGGGGGGAAAAGAGAGAAGGGAAAGAGACTTATGGGTTGGAAAGTTAAAACAGATTTAATCTAACTACAATAATAATGTATAATAATAAACAAATATATACAAATATACAAATATGTACAAAACCGATATTGAGCTCCCCCCCACCGATGACCAATACGTCACCTGGACACTGCAGGGCACACCCTGGGGAAGTCCCGGACTGGACTCTGCAGCAGGCAGGAACTGGATTCAGGAATGCACGGATAGGGATCGAAGGCAGAAGAGTCGGACAGAGTCCTCCTTGGACGCTGGCCATAGAAGAAGGGAGAGTGACCCTCATGATCCCTCAGCTTTATACCGAGTATGACACGTATGGGGTGGAATACTCCCTTTGGTCAGTCTTGGGTCACCTGTCTGACCCGCTCCTCCCCACCACAGGGTCGCAGGTGTGACCACTTTTCCGCTTTTTGAGTTCCAGTGCACAAGAAAGTTAGCAGAAGTAAGCATTGACCTTGGTCTCCATAGGGATAACTATAAGCAAGACCCTTTCTGCATGCCATTCCTACTGATGTTCCAGCACTAACTATAAACACCGAGCCTTATCACTGCTAGAAGCAGCTACTGTCTGGAAAATCATGCAGTTAATTTCAGAGAGTGCAGCTTGTCAGAACAGACTTAACTAAATAGTAAAGTTACTAAAAGGAAATTGTTTCTGTCCTGTTCCAAACCAGGACACTCATGCATAACACATTACTAAGAAATTACTATGAAGCCCTAGGTTATTTTAACCTAGGTAAGGTAACACATTACATTGTATAATAAGAATATTTCTCCTTCCAAGAGCTATTCTTTAATTCTTCCAAATGTTTGTGCAGAATCTGGTTTTATTGAATCTTTTAACAATCATTTTCAACTTACCTTCTGGCTTCCTAATTCATAATTTCCTTTTTCTCTTGGAATTTGATTCCTGAAATATGTAGATATCATTCTTTTCATCTGAATAAATACCTGAACAGGACAGTTTAATATTATTGCTTTTCTTTGTTTCCTTTCTGTAAATTCTGGTAGATTTCCTAGGAGGGGTGGTCTTTTTCTTCCCTTTGACATTTGTCTATTCTATTCATACTTACGTACTGCTTCTCTTTTCTTTTATACTTCATTTTTTTTTATTTTGATTTTCACTTTAATCTCAAGAGGACAGACAATTGTTGAGGCACATGCTGTAGCTATAGTACTTGTTAAAGCTTTAATGTAGCTTTTTGCAAACTGTGGTTCACAAAAGCAAGTAAAAGGGAAAATAAAATTAGATAGCAGAAGTCAGCAGCCATTCAGTGCCACTTTGAAGTGGGAAAATAAGACCAGAACTTTTGGCAGCAAGTGGTTCCATGAGCAGACTACCATTGTTGGCAGTAATGCAGTTTCACCACTAAATGCACATAGACATCTGCATTTAGTAATTACAGTGTATTCTCAGTTCAGGGCCGTAGAAGGAAATCAATAGCATTCCTCCAGAAAAAATAAGCTACTGCCAGCTAAGTGTCATATGGTAGATGAGGATGAGTGTCAACATTTAAAAAAAATATGATTTACAGGTATCTTTGCAATGAATTCTGAACTTATTAGATTAATACAATGTTAGAAGAAGTGTTCTAGAAATCTGTTAAATTTAACTAGGATCCAAACACAGAAGCTCATTTCCCCATACTTTATGCAGGAAATGCTTTTCTGCAGGTGAAGATGGTATTTGTACAAAATTCAGATGAAAACTGACAGTGATATGTCCAAGCACATCATGATCTGCTTCAAGATGGCAATAACACATTTTACTGCCCCTAGTCTTTGTGAGTCAAGAGGTTCAGCTGGAGCTGGGTTTGGAAGAAAGCATCAGGGTCCACTGATGCTATTCACAATGCACTTACATGTCAACTAGATTTCACTTACAATGTAGATCAAAACCATGGAGATTTGACTCTTCCTTACAGCAGACCTTCAGGTAGCCCCTCTTCTGCATTCTTGACCTGCAGGCCCAGCTGAACCACCAAAGGGGTGTGATAATGGCTACTGTTAAATTAATTTCACCTGAGTCAGTCTTTGATTTGATGCTTACTTCAGCCTTCTGAAACTTAATCTGGCCATTTTCTTCTATTCTTTCCCAAACATTTCTTCATTTCATGAATTACTGGATATGCTGCTAAGGAAAATACATGAATCAGGGATTGAGATGGAAACTTACATGTAGTCAATGAGCTAATGTGACTTCCCATTGCTGCTGAAGTGGATTTCTGGTAAATAGTGTAATTAAACTGAAACATAATAATGTATGAAAAGATATTTTATTTTAAAGAATACTGAATTCATAGAATATAGAATAAGGATACTGGCAGGATATCAAAGAATAGGACAGTTAAGAGAGAAAGAGAAATTATGAAGATTGCCATCTACAATTTTTTCTTTCTTTCCAATTCAAAGAAAGAAACAGTGAGTGATTCTCTTATGACACTGTCCTTTTTAGATAAACAGACTACAAGGGTGGACAGATGAAGCTGTTTCATGCTCTTAGCAGAAGAAGAATGCAGGTCAGCTACAGTAGAAGGAAATCAATTCATTTCAATTGTGGTAAATGAAAGCAAATAGGCAACTTAAATAAAAACCCAATCTTTTAAAGCATGCTCACAGTTGAGTTTGTTCTCCTTTCCACATTTGCTAATGAGGCTTTAAAAGAGGATGCGCTGAAATGTCTCCCTTTGTAAATATTCCATTAATCTGTTTCCTTGGCTTATATTCTAATTAACACATTGGGAGGATAACATTCTAATTAAGTAGCCTACATATAGGCCTTGTTTATTTCTTTATGAACATACAAATTTCGCAAGCAAATTTTCTGTCCTTAGCTTAGTCATCACTATTGCTTCTCAGCCAACAAAAAATTAAAAATAGATGCCAGATATTATAAGCCAAAATGTTCCAAGCAGGTTTTATTTCTTCAGTTTACTGAAAGATATATCTTTCCTTTATCATTCCTATCATTATTATAGCATGTCTCCATGGACAAGTTATTAACATACATAAATCACATTTTATTTAAGCTTTTTTATTCTATCTCCTTATTTCCAGAAGTATTACCTGAATTGGTGCTTGGGTGAGGTTCAGTTATGTCTTTCAATATTTCAGAATCACAATAGCAAAGCATCATCTGTAACCATTGACTCTATTAAGTTTACATGTATGGAACACTTGTGCTACCCTTAAGAAACTTTTCAGAATCCCCTTTGCTTCTAGCTTGGTTGTAAGATGTGAATGATTATACTACTTACTGAAAATTTTATGTGAGGTAAAAAATGCTAATTAGTTTTTTGTAATTAATCATGTGGAGAGCTTATTATGTTGCTTTATAACCGTATTTTATTTCCTTTCCTGCTGAGATTCTTAGGGGCTTTCCTTTAAAGACACTTCCATGTTTCTAAAACAATAATAAACATCATGAGGAACTAGATATCTGTTTTTACATCAGGGACTCCAAGTTTCTCAGTATCTTCCCAAATTGGTTCACAGTCCTGCTAATATCATATCACTGCATTTGATATTAGGATTTTATTTTCCTTATGGCCAAGATCATAAACATCAAAGATATACAAAACACTGAAGAATAACAAAATGAAATCTTTTGTCACAGAATGGAAAGTAAACGCTAACAAATTACACGATAAGTAAATTATTCCAATAACTCTCCTCCATCATAAAGAGAATGGTGGTAAAGACAATTTTCCATATCAAGATCTATAATTTCTGTTTAAAAATGCACACTGTGTTCAGAATTCTAGAATATAGGAACAAATGGACATCCGTTATATAATCTATACTGCTTTGTCTCATCAGGCTTGATTGGCAGGTTATAGCCGTGTTTGCTGTTAAAAAGCATTTAATAAAACTGTAAACCATAACTTATATCCTTAACTATGAATTTCTCATTACAATCTTGGTTTTGCTTATCCTGTGAACCCTGGTTCCAAGTATCACATATTTGAAAGTCAGTACATGACTGAAATCTATTAATATGAATGGCTTTATTAAAAATTAAAGACAAAAATGTGAAATTCCAGACCCTGTTAAAATTCATGTCAGCTTCAACATGGACTTTAACCGATCCAGGAGTTTACCCTAGATATAAAAGATGTATGGATCTCTGCCTTGTGATACCTGCCTTGTGTATAGGAGTCAGTCTTTGAGAATAGCAGTGTTATGCAGAGTCTTTTTCCCATGGAATTTTGTGTCCAGACTCAGTAACTAAATTTTGTATTGATTTTTCAGTGTTCCTCCATGGCCTGACTTTTAGGTATGTGGGCATCTACATGATGTATCTTTACAACTAGTTTCCCTAGCCAGGCAGCAGTATCTTGCCACAGTGTGGCAGCCCAAATAGGTTTACCTTTGTGCTGCCAATTGCTGCTCTTCCACTGCTTTAACCACCCCTACAAGGCATTTGCCATCATCCATGAGTCAGTATAGAGGTAGAGCATTGGCCACTTTTCTCATTCAGCAATGTCTAAAGCCAGCTGAATGGCTTTCACCTCTGCAAACNTAAAGACAATTTTCCATATCAAGATCTATAATTTCTGTTTAAAAATGCACACTGTGTTCAGAATTCTAGAATATAGGAACAAATGGACATCCGTTATATAATCTATACTGCTTTGTCTCATCAGGCTTGATTGGCAGGTTATAGCTGTGTTTGCTGTTAAAAAGCATTTAATAAAACTGTAAACCATAACTTATATCCTTAACTATGAATTTCTCATTACAATCTTGGTTTTGCTTATCCTGTGAACCCTGGTTCCAAGTATCACATATTTGAAAGTCAGTACATGACTGAAATCTATTAATATGAATGGCTTTATTAAAAATTAAAGACAAAAATGTGAAATTCCAGACCCTGTTAAAATTCATGTCAGCTTCAACATGGACTTTAACCGATCCAGGAGTTTACCCTAGATATAAAAGATGTATGGATCTCTGCCTTGTGATACCTGCCTTGTGTATAGGAGTCAGTCTTTGAGAATAGCAGTGTTATGCAGAGTCTTTTTCCCATGGAATTTTGTGTCCAGACTCAGTAACTAAATTTTGTATTGATTTTTCAGTGTTCCTCCATGGCCTGACTTTTAGGTATGTGGGCATCTACATGATGTATCTTTACAACTAGTTTCCCTAGCCAGGCAGCAGTATCTTGCCACAGTGTGGCAGCCCAAATAGGTTTACCTTTGTGCTGCCAATTGCTGCTCTTCCACTGCTTTAACCACCCCTACAAGGCATTTGCCATCATCCATGAGTCAGTATAGAGGTAGAGCATTGGCCACTTTTCTCATTCAGCAATGTCTAAAGCCAGCTGAATGGCTTTCACCTCTGCAAACTGACTCTATTCACTTTCTCCCTCAGCCGCTTCTGCGACTCGTCATGTAGGACTCCACACAGCAGCTTTCCATCTCCTGTGTGTTCCTACAGGACAACAGATCCACCAGTGAACAGACCATACTGCTTTTCATGCTCTGGTAGCTCACTATATGTTAGGACTTCTTCAGCCTGTGTCACCGCCTTCTCTGGTGGCATTCCAAAGACCTTGCCTTCCAACCAGTCTGTGATCATTTCTAAGATTCCTGGATGATTGGGGTTTCCTATTCGAGCCCGCTGTTCAATTAATGCGACCCATTTACCCCATGTAACATCAGTGGCATGTGAGCAGAAGGAACCTTACCCTTGAACATCCAGCCCAATACTGGCAATCAGGGTGCCAGAAGGAGCTGTGCTTCAGTACCAATCACTTCTGAAGCAGCTTGAACTTCATATGCTGCCGGTATTTCTTTTTCAGTTGGAGTATAGCTGGCCTCAGAGCCTTTGTACACTTGGCTCTAAAACCCTAGTCTCCCCTGGGGTTTTCTGCCAGAGGCAGGCCAGGTAGGACCATTGTCCCCAGCTGCGGTGTAGACCACAGTTTTAATGTCTGGTCCTGTTTGGACTGTTCCAAGGGCTACTGCATGCACAATCTCTTGTTTAATTTGCTCAAAGGCCTGTTGCTGTTCAGGGCCCCATTGAAAGTTACTTTTCTTTTGGGTCACTTGATAGAGTGGGTGCATGATCTGGCTATAACTTGGGATGTGCATTCTCCAGAAACCCACAACACCTAGTAAGGCTTGTGTTTCCTTTTTGTTAGTTGGTGGGGACATAGCTGTTATTTTGTTGATCACCTCCATAGGGATCTGGTGATGCCCATCCTGCCATTTAATTCCTAGGAACTGGATCTCTCATGCAGGTCCCTTGACTTTGCCTCTCTTCATCGCAAAGCTGGCTCCCAAAACAATTCAGATGATTGTCTTACCTTTCTCAAAAACTTCTGCAGTATTACCCGATACAACGATGTCAATGCATTGCAGGTGTTCAGGAGCTCCACCCTTCTCCAGTGCAGTCTGGATCAGTCCATAGCAGATAGTAGGTCTGTGTTTCCACCCCTGAGGCAGTTGATTCCAGGTGTACTGGACACCCCTCCAGGTGAAAGCAAACTGTGGCCTGCACTTTGCTGCTAAAGGAATAGAGAAAAACACATTAGTAATGTCAATTGTAGCATACCACCTGGCTGCCTTTGACTCCAGCTCATATTGCAGTTCCAGCATGTCTGGCACAGCAGCCCTCAGCAGTGGCGTGACTTCATTCAGGCCGCGATAGTCTACTGTTAGTCTCCATTCCCCGTTAGCCTTTTGCACTGGCCATATAGGACTGTAAAGGGTGTGTTAAAGAGCGAGTCTTTCTGATCACTCCTTGGTTCTCTAATTGCAGGATCAGCTTATGAATGGGGATCACAGTCTCGGTTGGTGTGATACTGTCATCGATGCACTATTGTAGTGGCAATTGGCACCTGCTCTTCTTCAGCCTTCATCAGTCCCACAACTGAAAGACTGAGCAAAGTAGACAGATGTTTAATGTCCTCAGTCTCTACAGCTGCTATACCAAAAGCCCACCAGTATCCTTTTGGGTCCTTAAAATACCCTCTCTTGATACACCCTCTCTTGATACATTCTATCATAGTCATTGTATGGGCTCACCTTCGTGACAGCTAAAATCTTTTCTTATGTCTCGCAGCTCATGTAAGGATAAAGTTCAGGAGATGGTGGTTATTGTCCAATCTTCCCCTTCCTGCTCCCCTTCCTCATCCCTTCTAGAATCAGTAACAGGCTGAGGCCCTTCATCCAATTCTAAATGTGTTGACATATATGTCTCTTTCTTGTTCTGTACTGGGGCAACTGACACCGACATAGGCTGAGTAGCTGCAGGGAACTGCGCATCAATAGGAGATGGTGGGGTGACCGCATTGTCTTTTGTGTGGCTTAGAGTAGTGACAGTGCTAGTTTTTGGAGTGCCAGTAGCAGCAGTGTTTGGTTTTGGAGTACTGGTAGCGGCAGTTCTTGTTGCAGGGGTTGCATTGCATACCAAAGCAGCACATGCTGTGGGAGTTGAGGTGGTTGTATCACACCTATGCATACACCAAGATTTAATTTGACATCCCACCAAAAACATATTCAATAAAATTGATAGTAACAATATTAAAAACATGCTATTTTGATAGTTATAACTATATTCAATATTCTCAAACTCCATAGTAAAATCAAAGTTGTAATCGTAATTATTAATAAAGTCCATTAGGTAATTACCAAAGGGTCCTGGTAAAGTTGCTGCCCATCTCATCACAGCATAAATCAGTATCAAACACCAGAGCAAATCCACACATTTTGCCCAGCATCCAAAACAGACAATCCGCACATAATCTCTGAAAACAAATAAACGATACCACAAAGCATATGGCAGGTAAGGCAACATGGAGGCTTTTAACGCTAAACTTAGCTCTAAAAAGACACGAAATAAGATTGCTCTTAGCAACAACATGATGTAAACTCTATGTTTTAATTTCCATCCCTCAAGACTCAAACTCTCAACTGATTTATACAGGTCTCCTCCACCAGTGCCAGAATTCAAAAAACTCAGGCAACCTGTCAGAGCCCTGGTTCAAGCCCCACACTGGGCACAAATAAGTCTGTCATAGCTTAAAGCTGGGCTATCTATTAAACAGACAGCAGATGCTCTTTGTTAACCCCCTCTCTCTACAAATTGGGGAAAGAAAAAAAGACAGAGAGACTTATAGTTTGGAAAAGTTAAAATAGCTTTAATCTAACTACAACAGTAACATAATAAAAAGAATGATGAGATATATATACAAAACCAATATCAATCTCCCCCTTCCCTGATGATGAAGACATCACCCAGATACTGCAGAGCATGCCCCAGGAAAGTCCCAGACTGTACTCAGCAGCAGGTAGGAACTGGATTCAGGAATGTATGGACTAGGATTGAAGGAAAAAGAATTGGATAGAATCCTCCACAGATGCTTGAGCAGGGAGCTGGGGAGAGCTGCAGAGCAGTATCCTGCAAGACCATCAGCACCCCTACTGAAAGCCCCATGCTGGGCTTAAATAGGCTCCTGGGCCATGGGTGTGGGTGGAAGCACCAGGGGAGGATGTTTACTGTTGTTAAAGCCCATTATTGCCCTCAGGCCCCTGGCCATAAAAGGAGAGGGAGTGACCCTTGTGTTCCCTCAGATTGATACTGAGCATGATGTGTATGGGATGGAATATTGCATTTAGTCAAACCAGGACATGTTCCTATGTTTTTCTTTCCTTTGTAGTTGTTAATAGCAAGTAACATCAGTAAAATCAGAACCATGACATGTTTATGTCAAAACAAACCCCAAAACTGAGTAGAGTTTGGTAAAATGGTTAAGTGCATTTCCAGATCAGAGACTACTAGAAAATGTCAGCAGTTATCAAGGAAGTTCTAAACACAATGGAAATGCATCAGCAGTACTTTAGCTGAAAACTCTGCGCAAGTTGTACAATTGCAATGCACATTAAGATTTGTTATTCTGAACCACTGTTTATGTACAACTACAGCTCAGGGAACCACTGATTACAGATGCAGAAATCTAAATTACTTTATGGTTTATGTTTTTCACCTAGATCTCCTCAGATAATGGTACATGACAAAGCACAACTTTTTCAGATTCCTGGAGAAGGATTATATTGCTTGAACTGTGCAGAGACAACAGGCGGGGTAGGCGTATAGCATCAACTCAATCAAGTTGCCTTGCCTTTGTTGAATTTAGTCAGATTCTTAATGTCACTGAAAGTAATTTATAGTAGTTTAATAACTGTAAGTCATTCTATTCAAGGCACGTGTTTCTGGTTTCTCATAAAAAACCCACTTGAATTAATTCTGGTCATTTAATTTTACGTTATAGTTCAACCGTGGCTAACTTTAATTAGAAATGTCATACATACAATTTCCAAGACCAGATACATTTTAATTCTCAGAATTAAAACTGTGAACTGGATCTACATTTTGTTATTTTTACTAGAGTGGAAAACAGGAAAGGTTTATCTTAAAAATGTAGTTTCCTCTCACTCTGTTTCCTTTAGCTTTGCTGAACACTAGCAAGACATCACTATAGTTGTAATAGAAACACTAAACACTTCTAAAACAAAGGAGGGATGAATTCTGCTCTGAGTTCCATGGCATTTCAGTAGGTTTACAAACAAGTTGTTGAAATTACTTGTATTTCACATACTTAAAATAAGAGAGTTCAAGGCGGAAAATTGCCCTTTTCTGCTTTTGTGTGTCTCATTATTTTAGTTCTCCTTACATCAAGCTCATGTTTTTAAACAGACAGAGCTTACTGAAGACTCTAGGAGTTTCATCTGCATGAATATCTAAAGATCAGGCCCCTGTGGTGTGCTGTATGAGATTTTGCACTGCTGGGACAACTCTTTTAAAGAGCTATGAAAATATAAATCAATAATTTAAAGCCACTTAGGACTTTACTCCCTAAAAAATAAAATCGATTTTAAAAAAGTCTCATGTTTACTACTTCAGATTCATTAGGTTAATCCATGTGGAACTTCTTTAAACTCACATTATTTGCTCCTCTGGAGCTTTTACAGTTTTATAAATCAATATTAAGGTATGCTTTGACCTACCAGACAGTAAGAGCTGCTTTGAACCTATTGCAATCTGTTCCACCAATGAGTATCACGAGGGTCTTGGTTATATGTCTTCTGAGAATACACATTATGGTAAAGAGTTTGGAATTTTTATGAAATGTTCACTGAAAAATGGCGCAGGTTTATTTGCAATACTTTTCTAAATGTAAAATGTAAATGCTAATTTTATTAGTCTTTCCCTCTCCAAAACGTACATAAGCATTTATCTGTAATGCAAACCACAGATCCTTCAGTTCAGCTCTATCCAGCTCTGCCAAAATTTCCAGTAGAAATCTTCTGTTAGACGAACAGAATCAGGTGGCAGTGCAGAGCTCATGCTCTGTTTTCCAGTTATTTCTCTGTGGAATATAACTCTCTAAACATTCTATTTTCTGTTTTCTAACTTGCTGGATCCTTCCTTCCTTCCTTGTTGAAGCTCAAGATTTAACATGCAACCCAGAAAAAAGAAACAGGAGGAGCAGAAGATAATCTCCACTCTGCCTTACTGCAATTTGCTGGAGCTGTTCTGGCATATTTGCATAATATGCATTTTAAAATAGAAATCTGCAAAAATACCCCTTTCCCATTCACTGTAGAAATGTATAAGTGTGTAGAAGTACAACAGGGTGTTTATAATAACTAGGTCTGACCCCTGTTAACTAGTCCTTATGGAAAATGAATTTCTTTATGACTGCTAGAGTTCATGTATTTTTGGCATACTTAACATAAAATAATTTTATCTGGTCCTCCACAAGGGGAAAAACATTGCCAATTATAGTTCTATTTTTTATTTGTAAGTTTAAAATTTAATACGTATTTTTGTAATTTACATTCCTTAGAAGATACCACTGAATCCTCAAGACATCAAATGAATGTTGAAAAAGCATCATTTTAACTATTAAACTGTTGCTATTATCCTGCTAGGACCCTGTTTTATTTTATCCAGTTTGAGGTGCAATATCAGAATGAAAAGGTGTCTCTTCATACATCATTTCTTAAGTGATCCATTTCAGAAATCAGAAAACATATTCCACATTAGTTTTCCCCTATGACACTGTCTCTGCTTCTGATTCATGTTATTTAAAGATGAGAAAGTAGTTAATAAAATTATACAAAATTATTGCATAATAACCAAACTCAATAGGTAATGGTCAATTGTATTTCATAATTTTTCTCCTGTAAGACTATTCAAAGTCCTTACATTTTAGTGTATGATCTGAATGTTCATTGAAGTTACCTAAAAATATTTAATTTTCTATGTTTTGATTCACAAACACTGGATATTTTTAGTATTTTTGCTTCAACAAAATAAGGTAAATAGCACATAAATCCATTAGTTCTGTGATAAAGTCTAGGCTTTTCTACCAGGTGTCATATTTTTAACTCTAGATATTGAAATGTATTTTATGCAGTAGGTGTGTGATGAGAGTAAATAATTTCAATTTGTATGACCTTCATGAGCTTCAAATACAACAATTTCCCTATAAAAGTAACTGAATCAGTGAAACATTGGACTGGGATTCAGCAGACAGAAGACACTTCTGTTACTAAATTGTTAACAAACCAAATCTTCCTTCCTTTCCACTTTTTTCTCATTGTTCTTTCTGTCTCTTCTCATTCTTGTAATTCATATCTACGGATGAAAAATGCCATTTAAATATTAAGG
>VZSC01006296.1:0-19961 GCA_013398225.1 Steatornis caripensis | reverse complement strand
AGCCAGTCATGCCATCATAGAAGGCTATCAGATTGGTCAAGCAGGATTTACCCTTGGTGAATCCATGTTGACTACTCCGGATAGTCTTCTCCTCTTCCATGTGCTTGGAGATGAGTTCCAGAATGAGCCGTTCCATCACCTTTCCAGGGATGGAGGTGAGACTGACTGGCCTGTAGTTTCCCGGGTCTTCCTTCTTGCCCTTTTTGAAGATTGGAGTGACATTGGCTTTCCTCCAATCTTCAGGCACCTCTCCTGTTCTCCACAACTTTTCAAAGATGATGGAGAGTGGCCTAGCAATTACCTCCGCCAGCTCCCTCAGTAGTAATATAAAAAAAGTCCTCAGTTCTTCATTTCTAAATGATATTAAAATTATTATAGAAGTGCTAAATATTTCTGGAATAAAGAGTTTTAAAATATTTAATGGTCAAATGAATGCTATTTTAATAGCATGTGTTTCCATTAAAAAAAAGTTTCCCTTTCTTCTCCATAAGATTTCCTAGTTTGTCTTCATCTTTCAAACATTCAGCTGATAAAACTGTTGATGGTTTTGTAAATTAGCGAAAATCAAGATGATGGATTAAAAAGTCCTTTAAAGTTAAAACTACAGATTGCAAACAACTCTCTCTTTGATGAAGACATCACATGAAGATAAAACATATGGGCAGTCCAAAGACAGGAAACTTTTCAGCCATAAAATGTTCAGAGTATTCCAAAGGAAAAGTTTGTTTTTTCAAGGTTTTCAAGGTCATGTGACAAATGCATTTAATGTTTCAGTGAAATTTCCTGAAAAAACCTTTTAATTTAAATTAAGTAAGTCGCTAGGTGTTCTCCCTGATCTCCATGACAATTTAAATTAAATTTAAATTATAAGACTGTTAATATACTAAACCTCACTTTAGGCCAAGTAAACATCATTGAATTTAGTAATTTGCATATTTCAAATACTGTCTTATTTTGAAAGATGTTACAATTGAGCAGAACAACAAACTACTAATTATGACATTCTTTTTTTTTTTTCGCCTTTTGTCTTTTGTTCAGTCATCTACAATTTCTATGGACTGCAGTACATTGTATCAAATTGTATCCTGCTAGTGACAACAGACTAATCATTTTAATTCCTCTCTTTAGCTAATAACCCCTTGATTCACAGACATCTGTTATACTTTATTTCTTCTTTCTCAAAAAGATTTTTCTTCTATAGTTGGAGAGCTTTCTCTATCCTATTTGTTCTGAGTTTGAAGTTCGTATCACGTCTGTCTCAGAGTAAATGTCCTCTATGTTGCTGATGACAGCTGGGCAAAACTTCATGGATTCTTTTAGTGTGTCTTTTTTGTCTTCTATTCTTTGCTGTCTCACCAATTTTTTCCTTTTAAAAATAATTTTGTAGATTTTCAGTCAACATCCAACTGTAGCAGCCGGTGCAAAGGAAAGGATTTTCATTGTGGTCACTGTTGCTTATCACTTATATAGCAAAAGAAAATTAGAATGATTCAGATCCGTGTTATATCCTGAATACATATTAATTTCCCAAAGAAATCAGGAAATACACAACTGATTAATATTTTCACATACTAATATCTTAATGGAAGCATAGCTGCAAAGTCCAGTGAAAAATACGAAGTCTTCATGCTCACTTAAACAGAGCAGGATAATTTTCTATAGCAATGAACCAATGTAGTAGAATGCTCTATGACATCTCGAAAACATGTGTACAAAGTCTATTTTATTACATAACATCAAATTGAAGCCAGTAGAGTTGATTTCACAAAGTATTTTATTTATAAATCCTGATCACAATAATCTGATAAATTACAGAAGCATTCACTACCTGTTCCCTGCAAAATGTACTTTTGAAAAAAAGAGTCTTTTAATTGTATTTTGAAAAAGTTTATGTGATGCTAGGAATTTTGTTTTCAAGTATTTTAAGATTTATCTTTTTAATAATTAGGTTAAAAGAAAAATGAGACAGGCGGCTTCAGATTGCCAGCATCTTTTTCTGATTTTGACAGGTGAAAATGGATAAAACAGGTTTTTGCTGGAGCAGTCTACATGAGGGGAAAAAAAGTAAACGTGTGATTGAAACTTAATGGCAATATTCACTAGTATTTGTATCAAGGAGAGGGCAAAACATAGAAAATAACTCCAAGGCCTCTTTAGATTGTTATCATAGTCCAGAGTGCTCTCTTAAATCTTTAACTTGGTAGAATGGATATGATTATTTGTTCAGTTGTAGAAGTACCAGCACTACAACATAAAGAGATGCTGTATTGATGCTCTCAGTGGGAATTCCTCTCTTTCTAACATTTCACTTAATCTGAAAAAGGGGTTCCAAAGTCCAAGAGTAAAAGGAGGTACCATCCATTTGCACTAAGAAAAATTATTCTCCCCAGCACTAGACAGTACTAGAGGCCCTGCAAGGCAAAGCAATCTCAAGGTTACTTTCTCTTCAGAGTCTTAATTTACAAGGCAGACATGCACTGGTTCTCCAGACCACCAGGTAGGGAAAATAGCTTGAGTTTTTTAAATGAAAGTGCAACATTTCTGTATAGTGGGTCTCTTACTGTCAAAGTCACTGTCAGCAACATGAATGTTCATGGAAGTATTGCTAATGTGACAAAACTGTGAAATACATCAATACACAGTCCACACCAGCATTATCTAAGATAGTTTTCCCACTGGAACTCCAAAGTGATACAAATTTTATTCTTAACATAGTGTTCATAAAACAGAAAGTATTCAGTGATGGAAATCATATATATTCATTTGAATTCAGAACCCCATAATACAAATGGCCAACTCTCAGATTTATCTGTAATATATCCCCTTGTTTTACTTACAAGTCTTATCAAGTTCTGACTAAGGGAAAAGAATTCCAAGTAAATCAGAAGGATTTCTCTACTTCTGGGTCAGATGCTGAAGTATTTTCAGTGGAGTTTACAACACCTGAGTAGCAGGGCCATTGAGAGGGACATTATCTGTTTGACTTCCTTATCTATTATGAATAATTCTTGTAGAAATTGTATTATGTTTTATGTCTTCTTGCCAGACTATTGGTATAGACTGGCTATAGAAGCAAACAGATATAATAATGTAACAGGTAGGCTTTCATATCCTTTGCCTTGTTTCACAAGAATCTAACAATCATTTCCCTACTGCTATAAGCAGTTTAAGTTCTGAGTTTGGTCATGAAGGAAATATGGCCATCTTTCAAAATCAACAGATTATGTTTACAGTATGTGGCACAAAATACTATTATTGAATTTGTGATCTTACAATAATCCAGTTACAATAATCTCAGGAGAATGTAATTACATATGCGACTAACTACTTTCTGTTTGCTAGGACAAAATTAACCACTTCAACATCTGTATTTGATTATTATTTTTTTGACAGAAAAATAATGAAATAATGTTAATACATTAAGTCTGGACTGAAATTTCTAATGCCAAATATTATTGGATATTCATGAGTAGTCTAGAAGTTCAGAATACAGAAATATCAACATATTTATTTATAAAATATATTTAAAATATATATAATTATTTATTAAAAATATATTACATCTATGCTGTAGGGCCAGTTTCAGTTAGGGAAGATAAAATGTCAATAACAATAAAGAAAACTGGAAGCAATGAAATATATATGTTCCTTTTAATGGAGAAAATTCTGACTACATAACTTCTTTTTCTATATTTTTCCCTGCTTGACCTAAGAGGATAAAATTTTGCACCTACTCAGTACAATTCTGTGTCATTCCACAGAATATTTCTCTAAATGAAATAGAAATAAATGGTAGCAGGCAGTAGTCTGCTCAGAAATTGTGTTTGATTTCCAGTGACTTCCCCTACACTTTCCAAAATCCCTTTCTCTCATATAGACACACAGCTGCAGAAGAATGTCAGAACTGACACTGCTTGCGTTCAGTTGGAAACAAAACCTTTCAGGCAATTTATTTCATGATCGGCTTTAACATTATCACTCTCTTCCTGAGCTATGGCTTTAGTTTGTTGTTACGCTGTTTCTAATTATTGCAAAATATAATGCAACTAAACACTTCTTCCCTTCAATCAGCCTCACACAAAGATATGTTTAATGACAACTTTTAGTGTTCTATTGTGAAATCAATTGAATTTGTACCTAGCAATAAACATATTAAACGGTAACTTAATGATCAGATTTAAGAAGTCCCCACATCTTGGCCTAAAACAATTTTAAAGACTGGTCTAGAAGCACTCTATGACACAGATTGCATCTCTAGGTGTATTTAAAAGCCATTGGAAAGACTCCAAAAGTGAAGAAGTTGTTGATCTTCATATTTCAAAATAAATATGAGATGACTTAGGCAACATTCAAGCTAGTTGGCATGACACAAATCCTGGACAAAGTTGATAACAAACACAATTGGTAAAGTAGTAAAAGACTGCAACTTAATTAATGGTAATGAAAATAGTTTTATGGAAATTAGCTCTTTTAAGACAAAACTGATACATTATTTTAGGAGATTATAACTTGGTTACGGAGGAAACCTAGTAAGCTTAAGACCTCTGAAAGACTTTACTTCATGCTGCACGATATGATTAGAAGTTAGACTGTACAAAATCAAAGTACTTTGTGTTCAGAGGTGGTCAGCTAATTATAGAAAAACATGAAAATAGCAATAAAATTTATACTTTTTAAATCCATTTCAATATAAAAATATAATTGCTTACTTCATTATAATCTATTAGGTGAAATCATGTCAGTGGCCCACCATATTTACTTTGACTGACAGGACATTAAGATTAAGTATGATCCCCATGTTCCCACTAGTATCAATTAAAGCACTTTGCTCTAGCACAGAAATTTTGTTGGATGAGATTCAAATGACTAGAATATGGGACAGGACGAATTCAATACACACATTCTCATCTAAACAAGTAATTACCTATTGTAGCAACTCAGAGGCATTATGTAATTTTAGTCTATTGTAAAAACTTTCAGAACAACCATTTCATGCAAGAATTGCTGGTAAGCAATATATTGTTTCACATACCTAACATAAAATATTAAAAATTACCAATATGGAGTACCATATGTGTAAAACGTGATAGGATCATAACGGTTATATATTTTTCTTTTTTTTCCTTGTTTAAAAAAAAAATCTTAGTTTTCTTGTCTTATGTTCTGTTTCATCTTACCCTATTGCTTCCTCTTCATTTTTCACGCCTTAGAAAGTTAAAAGAAAAAACCTCTGCCTTTTTACCTCTCTTTGCAATTATGACCACAAATAAGCAACTTTTCAATGATACTGTGGTCATTTAAAACTTCATCAAACTAGTCAAAGGAATAGCAATGTTAGCACTCCAGTGTGTTGTTTAGATACCAATTCAAGCAATTACATTCTGCCTACTTAAATCTCCCCTGGTATTTCATTTGGAATAGTGTGTTCTTCATTTCCTATTCTAAACAGGATCCTGATTATGAAAACACTGGTTCATGTCAGCAATGTAATTGATCTCAGGGGAACTGC
The DNA here is from genome assembly GCA_013398225.1 of Steatornis caripensis. Lineage (NCBI taxonomy): Eukaryota > Metazoa > Chordata > Aves > Caprimulgiformes > Steatornithidae > Steatornis > Steatornis caripensis. The sequence continues at coordinate 14,452 of VZSC01006296.1, read as the reverse complement.
CTATATGTTTGTAGCAGTGGGTTGCTGACTTGTTCTCAGTCTCTTTTACAAGTTCAGTGGTACTTTGGGTTGAGATATGGGGCTAATATCAATAGCTGCACCTGGCAGTTCATAACAAGGAATAGCATTTCTGCTATTGCTGCAGAAGATGTCCGGAATATCAGGTCATGTGGAAAAATCAGAGGATTGCTCCTGCAATATGCCACAGAAAGGAGGAAGCTCTACTACAGGACTGAAGTTGTTAAATGTCTGAGAATGGCATCATCAAAGGTTGCAACTGTAGCAGTGGATTTCTGAGCATAGGGCCTGCCTGAAATTGCCCTAATGATTAAAAGATGCATAACCTGTAAGATTATTTTCATTCAAAGCTAATTTTCTCAATAGCTATCTTGTGGCTTCGTATTGTTAAATTCTTGGATTCTATGTATTAGAGAAACACAACAAAAGTACAGGCTAGTATTAGAAAACAGTTTTAAAGAAGTGCATTTATCAAGTATTTATTTATTTGTACACATTTATTAACTTGTATTTATTTTCTCTTGCAAAACAATTAAGTAGGAACTGAACCATTTGTTTCTTGTTTTTCTAATAGAAAGCTAAAAACTCAGTGTGTATTTAGGGACTCAGATGCTCACAGAGACAAGAAATGTAGGTCATTTATTGAAAATTATGTAACAGTCGGCTATATATACTATTTTTAAAAGCATTTCCTTTCCTTTATATGTTTTCCCTACATTGGATACAGAATAAATATTTTGAATTCAACAGGAGATACTGAGAAAGTGTTAGTTTAGAAAGAGAATCTCTGTCGTCGCCTAGATTTTTTTATAGTGAATTAGCTGACTACCTTCTTTCTCTATTATATTGAGTCTGTTCTTGCATAGTTAAAATTGTACTTGTCATAATGGCAAATTCAAACTCTTATTAGACATCAGGCCTGTAAGAATGGATCCCAGCTAAAAAGAGTAAGATTCTTCAGGGAAGTTCTGTGATACTACCACCCTCAAAGTGCTTCTGAGTTTTACAATTTTATTTAACATTTTCACTGTTAAAGAGAAGTTACAGTATCATTTGGTGGCATTTGAGTCTTAGGAGACAGCAGTAAGGACTTTAAAAACTAAAACACCAGCAGCTACAGAGATAAGGGCCTACAAGCTCAATCTAGAAAAAAAGAATCATGTAACTTCTCCATTAATTTTAAACTCTTCTGCATCCAGACCTCAGAGAGACATTTAAAGCACATGTGCCCGTGCTTATTACCGTAATCTAGAAAAATTATTCCCAGTTGTTATTGGGAGATGCTTTCCTTTTCCAACAAACGATTTTATCCGTAGCTTAAAGTTTTCCCTTTAGAAACATGTCAAAACAACTGTGTCTTGATATGATTGAGCATGAAAAGTATTTACTGCCTAAATTTATCAAAGATGCAGAACTGAACTGAAAAGACATGGAAGTTACAGTTGCTGTTTTGTTTTTTATCACAAAAAGAAGTGATTCTGCTGCCTTCCACCTCTTTTTTACTCACCCCAAATGCAACATCTTGTCAGGTGTCTTTCTAATGAGTAAAAGCACTCCCTCTGCCCATGGAAGAATATTACTGCCCTTTCAGAAGAGAACTCTCACCACCTATCTCATGGTTTTGAGACAATACAGATAACAGCATTAGGTGTCTAATGGACACAGACAGAAAACACACATGCAGATCACAGCATTCAGTTATAACTCAAAGTACATAGTTTCAGATTATGATTTCTTCTTGTTGCATCAAGTGGTGCCTGGAGCTTAGAATGTCCTCTGCTGCATGAGTGGGGACATGGCCTATCATCTCCCTTCCACAGGGGTTCTTGGCTTTGAGGCTGTGTTTTGTATTGGATTTGACATTTCAAGGTGTTGGCAGAGGGAGGTTGCAGGGCAGCCTCTGTGAGGAGTGGCCGAAGCTGCCCTGTGCCGGACACAGACAGTCAAGCCGCAGCTTGTGGAGACACCCCCCACACCAAAGCAGGTGGACGTGCACTGAAGGAGGTTGCAACTTGTGAAGCAGTCAGTATAGGAACAGGCTCCTGGCAGGAACTGTGGATAGGAGTCTAGGCAGGAGCAGGGTGTCTGGCAGGACCTGTGGCCCATGGGAGACTGGTGCTGGAGCAGTTCGTTCCTGAGGGACTGCACCCCGGGGAAAGGTCACACGCTGTAGCTGTTTGTGAAGAAGTGCAGCCTGTGGTAAGGAAATAAGTTGGAGAATTTTGTGAAGGACTTTATCCTATGGGAGGGACGCCACACTTGAGGAGGGGAAGAGTGTGAGGAGGAAGGAGTGGCAGAGACAAAGGGTTATGAACTGATGGCAACCCCATTCCCAGTCCACCTGCACTGCTCATCGGGGAGGATGTAGAACAGTAGTTGAGCCTGGGAAGAAGGAGGGATAGGGAGAAGGTGGTTTTAGTTTTCTTTTTATTTCTCACTATCTTACTCTGTTGTTAATGGGCAACAGATACAATTAATTTCCTCAACTGGAGTCTGTTTTGTCTGTGACAGTAATTGGTAAGTAATCTCCTGTCCTTGTCTCAACCCATGAGCTTTTCTATCATGTTTTCTTCCTCTGTCCTGCAGAGAAGGAAGGTGAGAGAGTATCTCAGTAGGCATCTGGCAGCCAGCTAAAGTTGATGCACCAACTGAGAAACATCATGATCTGATTACAACAAATTATATTTCTAGAGGCACCCAATCTTGCAGGTGTTTGAAAAATTATGCTGATGAGTCCAAAGTGTCCAAAAATTGAGTGAGAAAACTTAGATGAATTTGAGAATTGTTACTAAATGTTGCAAATAGGAAGATGTCATGGGAAAAGATTTTAAAAAATGGATTGTGAGCTTAGATTTTCTTATTGCTTGCAAGGAGGGAAAACTAAGTAAATATTGCAAATTCCCTGACTACTACTTCAGAACGGCTTCAATTTCCAAAGTACTTAATCGTGGGAACTTCACATGTCTGTTACACTAGCTGGGTAACTTTTAATTGGAAAGGACATCCTACAGGTATCTGTCATTCAGTTAAGGGAGTACATGTACAGCAGGTGCAAGTATACATCTCTGAATGAAGAAGTGAGTGAGTGTAGATTTTAACAGTCAGAATTCCTCAACTTTCTACATGTGTCATTACTTCTTAAAATACAAGTTTTACATGTTTATATTTAACGGTAAAATTTTCTATATTATGGGTTTGCAAAGGATTTCTTTATGCTACAAGTTAAGACTAATTTGCAACTAATTCAGCAAGAAATGTGCAAGCATCCTCAGAACTTCAAGTTTCTTGTCCCCAGCACAAAGAAGGAGCTTTTGCCAATCATCAGCCCTACAACTGCAGCCACAGCTAAGCAGTGAGGGGCAGCAGAACCATATCTGGTTTGGCAGGAGATTACTCTCAAACACTGCCAGAGCTGTCTGCTGAAGCCTTGCGCTATGCTGCTGGCTGGGACAAAGGAACAGTACCAGCAGTAGGGAGCTGCCATAAGCAGCTAGTTCTGGCAGTGTTTATATATTTGTTTACCCTCACTTAACCGTTTCTCTGTGCAGATGGTTCCAGAAGATTCTGGGGCTTCTGTTAGCTGCCTTGTGATTGGTTGGTTCTGGAATGTGGTTGGGGCTGCCCATACCTGTTTAAGGGTCTCCTGTGGTGGTCCAGGGCTAGTGTGGCCTGAAGAGGGGAGTGGTATGGGGAGCCACAGCAGTGCTGAGGGTGTGGATGTTGGGGGAGCAGGAGGTGTGAATGGGCTTAAAACCTATGCCTCCATCTGCTCAGGATTCCTGGTGCTATGGTGACCTGCTGAAGAGCTCAGTCCTCTGGGAGTTACAGATCCCCTCTAAAGGGGATCTGGCAGGCTAACACAGCTGTATTGTACCTTTGTGTACTGTATCCTTCTTGTAAGGACCCATCTAATCTTTTTGGTTGTTTGTGACACTATTAGTTCTGACTGGATTATGGTGATCAGGTGCAAATACTCTACATTGGTTATTAAGCTCCCACAATGTACACTATTGAAAAATAATGATTAAATAATGATAATTATTATAGTTTTAAAATTAAGTTAAAATATTTTATAATGAGTAAAATTATAATTCACTTAATGGATTAAATAATCATAAATTATGATAAAATAAATAGTGATTAAATAACTACTCTGTTCTACAATGTGGTTGGTTTTTTGCCAACATAAACTCAGATGTACCAAAAAAAAAAGTAATGAAGGGGACCAAAGAAGGTTTTGATCTCATTGCTCTGCCTGTCACTTGCAATCAGTTGTTGCTTATAATTAACATATCCTATAACAGCCCTGTTGGGGTTTACAGGCATATGGCCATGAGAACAACAGTATGACAATAATGGCATGAGAAAACTGAAGGGTAAATATTGCAGAGGCTTTGGGAAATACTGCTTCAGGAAAAGGTTAAAACAATGCAAAGTGCTGCTATTTGCAGCTCTGAGGTACCCAAATATCTGTGCAGCACAAGTACGAAAGGCACTAAATGGGGTGATAAAATTATGGAAGGACTGGTCAAGGATGTTAATGGAAACCATGTCTGTGTAGACCATAGCGTAGTAGGAGGTCAAGACCGTGAGGGACATTTAGTAGGCAACAGCAGAGCTGTTATTACTCTGGCCAGCCAGGGTAATGGGTGCTGGCTGGCTGGTCAGGGAAAGAGGGCACTGCTTGGCTGACTGCAGAAATGGGCTCTAGCTGCCTGGCCAGGAGAGAGGGCTCTGGCTATCAAACAGGCATAATTGGGCCCTGGCTGAACAGCTGGGGAAAAGAGGGCTTTGGCTGGCCAGCCATGGGAAAGAGGGCTCTAGCTGGCTGGCTGGGGAATTGGGCCCTGTCTGCCCAGCCGGAAAAAGATGCTGTGGTTGGACATCAGGATTAGAGGCTGTGGCTGACCAGCTGGGAGAGATGTTCTGTCTCACCAGCCAAGCAGAGTGGCTCTGCCTCATCAGCCAAGGGAAAGGGGCTCCAGCTGACCAGATAGGGTAGAATCTCAGGTGCCAGGCTGATCAGTTCTGTCTGGCTAGGTGGAGATATGTGTTCCGGCTGGGCAGCTGCAGGAATGGGACTCTGGCTGGTTGGTGAAGTGCAGTGTGGTTGGCCAGCCAGAAAAATGAGATTCTGGCTATCCAGCTGTGGAAACTGGTTCTGACTGGGTGTCCACAGGGAATGACTCTGTGTGTCCATGCCCAAGTGTTTGCTATTGGGTGGTTGCAGGGCCGCATCTGTGAGGCGATGCTATGGCTGCCCTATGTCAATGTTTGAAGGATGGTGTACTAGTGAAGTAGTTTAGAATGACATCTCACTGGAGGTAGGCATCCATCCATGCAGCATCAAAGATGCAAGGGTTATTGATGTGTTAGAAACCACAGAAGAACCTAAGAATAGTCACATAGGAATTAGGGCTTCTGCCCGCAAAAAGGCAGTGGGATGAATCTACATCACTGCATGCAGCATGGTCAGCAAACAGGAGGAGATGGAAGCCATTGTGCAGGTGGAAAACTGTGATATAGGTGCAAATGGAAAGATGGTGGGATGAGTCACACAACTGGAGTGCTGCAATGGATGGTTAGAAACTAGTCAAAAGGGACAGACAAGGAAGGAGAGTCAGTGGGGTAGCCTTGTATGTTAGGGACTGTTTTGACTGTCTAGAGCTTGATAATGGTAATGACAGGGTTGAGTTTTTATGGGTAAGAATCAGGACGAAGGCCAATAAGGCAGCTGTAATTGTGGGAGTCTGTTATAGACCAACTTACCAGGATGAAGAGGCAGACAAAATATTCGATAACCAGTTAGGAGAAGGCTCACAATTGCTAGCCCTTGTTCTCATATGGGACTAAACTTGCCAGATTTCTGTTGGATATATAATATAGCAGAGAGGAAACAGTCCAAGAGGTTCCCGGAATGTGTGGAAGATAAATTCCTGACACAGTTGGTGAAGGAGCCAATGAGGGAAAGCACCACACTGGATCTGTTGTTTGTGAACAGAAAAGGACTTCTCCGTGATGTGATGATTGGAGGCTGTCTTGGTCATAGTGATCATGATATCATAGTTTTTAATTCTTGGAGAACTATGGAGGGGGATCAGCAGAACTGCTGCCTTGGACTTCCAGAGGGAAGACTTTGACCAGTTTAGTGGACTGGTTGACAGAGTTCCATGGGAGGCAGTCCAGAAGGGCAAAGGAGTCCAGGAAGGCTGGACATCGTTGAAGGAGGCACATGTTAAAGGCACAGGAGCAGGCCATCCCTGCATGCTGAAAGACAAGCCAGTGAGGAAGAAGACTGGCCTGGCTGAACAGAGAGCTTTGGCTGGAACTCAGAAAAAAAAAAAGAGAGTTTGGGAGAAGAGACCGACATCCACCTCGCCACACCCTCCTTTCAGGCAGTTGTAGAGAGTGAAAAGGTCTCTTCTCCCAAGTAGCAAGTGATAGGATGAGAGTAAAGAGTTTCATGTTGCACCAGGGGAGGTTTAGGTTGGATATTAGGAAAAAATTCTTCACTGAAACGGTTGTCAAGCATTGGAACAGGCTACCCAGGGAAGTGGTTGAGTTACAAGCTCTGCAGGTATTTAAAAGATGTGTAGATGTGGTGCTTAGCAACATGGTTTAGTGATGAACTTGATAGTGTTAGGTTCACAGTTGGGCTTGATGATCTTAAAAGGTATTTTCCAGCCTAAATGATTCTGATTCTGTGTCAGAAACAGCCAGTCACAACCTGCTCCAGCAGACCTGCCACAGGACACATCCAAGCCTCTCGTCCAAGATGGTGGCACCTCAGGGAAAATGTGTGTAAGAAAGGGTGAAAAGCTGCTGCAGAGTCAGGGAAGAATTACGAGAAGTAACACTGTGAGCGTAGAGGTTAGAGGAGGAAGAAGAGGAGGAGGTGTTCCAGGCACCAGAGCAGATTTCTGCATAGCCCCTGTAGAGGCCTCAGTGGAGCAGATGTTTTCCTACAGCCTCTGGAGAGACCATGGTGGAGCATATATCCACACTGCACCTGTTGAGGACTCCATGCCAGACCAGGATATGTCCTGATGGAACTGCAGCCTTTGGGAAGGACCCACACTGGAACAGGTTCATCTTGAAGGACTGCAGCCTGTGGAGAATCTGTGTTGGAGAAGGGGAAATATGTGAGGAGGAAGGAGCAGTAGAGAGCAACTGTTGTGGACTGACCACAACTCCCTATTCCTCATTTCCCTGCCCTACTTAGATGGGGAAGCAGGTAGAGGAGTTGAAGACGTAGGAGTGAAGCGTAGCTTGTGAAGAGTCAGGGGTAGAAGGAAGGTATTTTAGCTTTTATCTTTGTTTCTCACCACTCAAATCTATTATAATCATCAATAGTTTAAGTTAATATTTCCAAAGTAAAGTTGGGTTTGCCCCTGATGATAAATGATCTCCATGTCTTAATCCAGAAGCATGAGCTGCTTCATCCTATTTCCTCCCTGTGTCTTGTTTTGGGGAGAATGAGAGAATAGGTGAGTGGACATCTGGCAGCCAGTCAAGGTCAACCCACCACATGGCTTCAGGAAAACATAAACTGAAATCCTAGAGGCAGATAGTTGTCTCATCACATGAATTTCCTCTTGTCAGTCCTCCAAGATCTCACTGCTGTCTAGAGAATGAAACAGAAAATGTTTATTTTGTCTTCCAACTAGATCTTTAAAGAAACAAAATCTCAAGCATGTTTTGAGACAAAGGCTACATGCCCTTATTTTTTGAAGAGGCCTACAACAAAATGAAATAGATTATTTAGATGTCAGTTAATTAGTGCTCTTTATAGGAAGAAAGTGGCTTTGGTTGTATCCCATTGTATATATTCTACTTAACTGTCCCCACACTTATGGTCCTGATTCTCTATTAGAAGCTGCATTGATGGGAGTATATAACGGAATCAAATTCCCCAGATGAATGGGAGACATAGTGCGAATAGTTTGCAATGAATCCAGAGTTAGTATTAACAATGGCACCAAGAGGTATGCTAGATAATGAAAATTTTCTGACACAACCTGGTTTTTCCTTTCAATTAAAAAGCAATATTTACCTTTGTAAAAAAATCTGATGACTTATCTGCCTGTGTTTTCATACTATAACATAGACTTAGAAGTCCATATATTTAAGCAAAACTGTCTAATTCATAATCCCAGGGTTTAAACAGAACACAAGAAAATTATCTTCTGATGCATTATAAGATTAAATTCACCTGTGTCTTGCTGTAATATATTGGTACTTTATAGTCATTTTAGGATAAAGCTATATATTAAATCTTCATCTGTCATTTCTACATGATGAGTACTCATCGTAGATCAGAAATTCTTTTTAGCAGTTCCAGTGCATAAATAGATGCCCTTGTATTTACACTTCATTCCATTGCTGTTACTCCAGGATTCAAGGTTGTTCCTACCTTTTTGTGCTGTCATGTTGCTGTGTAACGATGATGCTTCCCTATTGGCACATTTTACTAGTCCATGTGCAGGGGGTGGGGGCTGGAGAGAGTAAGTAGGCACACAACAGTCCCGTCCTGTTCCCTCCCCCCCCATTTATTGTTTAGGTCAAGGACACTGATGAAAATGTCAAATAGGTCAGGGCAACTTCTTGAGAAATTAAACTAATAATCTCTGTCTTCTATGACAGTTCTTCTTTCAACTTGCTGTCACTTTTTGCTAGCAGCTTCAAGTTCCTATCAATTTCTGTTTTCTCCAGTTTATCTAATAATATACTATGTAGTGTAATATTATATGCATTATTGATATTTAGATTGGTTAGATAAACAGAATTTTCTGTTTCTAGAAAAATATATTTATTAAAAAAAATGTTTTGCAATGATCTGGTGTGCTAACTTTTGTAAAACTTTTTTGCATTTTTTCATATTTTCCTACATTTTTCCTTTTTGTTTTTTTCCTCTCTGAAGTTGTTCAAAATCTCACACAGGTCTAAGTTGATGTGGCTTTAATTTTTTCCTCATCTTCAGCTCTACACTCCTTTACTTTCCAAATAAATGAGAAACTAATTTTGCAACATTATGTCTCAGTTCTTCTTTTACTGCATTACGTATTTGCTCAGCATGCCAAAATCCAGCTGCTTGAGTTTTGTTCCCAGTTCAAATGTCTTAATTCTGAGCAGACATTTGGTATCTGTGCCAATGCTTCTTATCTTTACTACTTTCCGACTTTACATGTAGATCTGTAACATTTTCTTTACATTATTTTTGTTTGAAAGTAAATAAATTTATACTTTTTTACTTACAATGTTTTTGCATTATGTGACACAGTTTTGTGTTTGGGTTTTTGTGGGTTTTGTTTTGTTGGGTTTTTTTTATATATTTCTATAAATAATTTTTAAACTAATCAGGGGCCCAGAATAGGAAAAGCAATCACTACCATTTCAGACTTTTTAATAAATAATGCAGCAATGTAAAATGCGTATAGTTTTCCAAGTAACAAAAATTAATATTTAAACACATTTTCTTTCCAAGGCAGCTTTCTATACTGCATATGCTAGGTCATGTTTTGCAAAGCTGGACATCTAGCACGCTGTTCATAAAAGGTCATTCTAATGGTGTTTCTTCTGAAGATACTTACCCAATATAGGATCACCAAATGTTATTTAAAAACTAAACTAAGTTTTAAGAAGCTCTTTGGTGTTAATACATGCAACAAGGAAACCTTTCATGCTGAAAGAAAGCGTAGCTACAGAATGCCAAAGCTGTCACTGTGCTATTTGCCACTTGAATTCAAATTCAACTGCAGATTAGCAGGAATGACTAAACTAGTTAAATATGAATCTAAATTTATGAATGGCTTAATTATGAATTAAGCTCACTTCTGGAGTGAGTAGCACAAAGTCTATGTACCGATTAAGTCCTATTCAGTAGCTTAACTACAGTTTGCTAAAAAAAACCATCTTTGAAGGTCTTCTTCGTTTTTTTGTTAGTTTGTTTCTTTGTGGCAGATGTTCTTGTGATTTTAATCATGCCAGAACTAATTCCTCTTGTCACTTGCACAATTGTACTGAAGTCATGCACACAATTATAACTTGCCTGTCAAATACTGTTCATGTTCAACCTGTCTGTTTTCCATAGCTTATAATTTATCCCTCTTCTTTGATGTTGGTAAATGCTGTGATGTATTGTTCAATGTCTTTGGCCCTTGCAAGTAAAACTGTTTTGTCCTTATAACCACTAGCTCAATTCACACAAAGGTATAACAGCATAGACAGAAGGTTAATGTGACCTCTAAATCCCAGCGATATTTTCTTTATTTTTAAAAGTATTTTTTCTTCTAATCACAGAATGCTAGGGGTTGGAAGGGGCCTCTGGAGATCAGCTAGTCCAACCCCCCTGCTAAAGCAGGTTTGCCTAGAGCAGGTTGCACAGAAATGCGTTCAGGTGGGTTTTGAATATCTCCAGAGAACATTGCTAATATAGGTGACATCATTAATTTAGACTAAGTGTGGAATGGGTTTTTAAAATAATTACAAGGATATCAGTTGTAATATTTCTTCAAGGTTAACTAGTTGACACGTAACTAGTTTATACCTGCAGCCTACTGATCATGTAAAGATGTTTCAAAATATCAAGCTTGAAGATAAACATCAAACAGAATAGAGAACAATTTGGCTAAACACAGTAATATTTGGTTTGCTGAGTTAGGCAAGACTTGAATTTGTCTCAGTGATGGTAAAGTTGCCTTTTTCCACACTAAAACCCTACCTATAATCACTGAAAAAACAGTATTTAGATGGATAGAATTGCACAGAGCAAAATTAGAAACAAAATCTGTGCTTTTTTCAGCTTTGTGGTATAGATGTGAGCTAATCAAATGCCCACTAAATGGATGTCCTCTTTTTGAAGTGACACTTTGGAAGAGTCTCCCAAATGTCTTACTCAAATGCGATGGAATCTGTCTCCATTTGTGAAAGAAAGAAATTTGGGAATGTCAGCAACAACCGGGATCACCAGCATTCTGAAGCATCCAGAGGATGTCTGGTGGAAATAGTCATAAGTACGGACATGAAGAAAAGGTCCTTATTTTTCTCTGTGTTTTTTTTCCAAACAGGTTAAAAATGGAAATCCTTTAATTCTTTGTACAACTAAGAATAAAATGTGCTACCCATGAGTATTTATTTTTCTCTTGCTCGGTCTCCTGCTCTCTCTCTCTTGTTTTTTCACTCTGAAATTGTCTACCATAGAGCTATCATTCACAGTGTCTGGGAGGGGCTATGGGTTAAATGTAGTGAAAAAAAGGCACTTTAAATTTTCTTAAATTAAATATAAGGCTTCCAGTATCACTTCTATCCAGTTGTAATAGAATAAGGGGATATCGCTGGTTAAATTTCTAAGTCTACTAACACCCAAAATGTTTTAAGATTTGGTAACTTTTTTTTTTATGGAACCAATAAATAACACCTGCAATGGACTTGAAAGGACCTAGTCTAAAAAGTGATACACTGTGTTCAAAAACATCCAAACAAAATTACTCATTGTAGAAAGCACATCTATTTGTTGGTGTAATTATTTTGTTACTGACAATCATGTACATGAGAAAATAATAGTTTTCACTTTTAGTCAATGACAATCTATTCCAGAAACTTCAACACAAAACCTTGGGGTTTTTAACACTATATAAACAGGCTGCGACTGCATTATCATGGAATGGAAGAGATAAAACAGTAATTGAAATGGAGATGAGTTAGAAAGGATGGAAACTGTTTTAATGTGTTCTCAACAAGCAATAGATGGCTTCAGTTTTTGTCTTCTCAAAATATAATAGAATATAATATGGATGTCATGGAACAACCCATAAAATGGACAAAGCAGGCACTCAAAATGAGATGTATTCTAACCAAAATTATTTAGCACTCCAACAAACAATGGTAGAAGATAAGTTTGGATGCCAAGTGGGAATAACAGTAAGCAGCTGACTTAAGAATTCCTAAGTTTTCACAAACGGTCCTTTAGAATGATGACTCAAAATGAGCAATCACTCACCTATGAGATGAGGGCTCTCAATCCCAGAGAAGTTTCCTTTGGCAGCGTTCCAACTCAAGGGGAGACTCCACCACTGCAGATCCACTGCTCCAAGTAGGACCTACTCCACTCACCCTCTGGTGGGGCTCCTGGGTCAGTCCTGATGCTGTGACCAGCACATCTTGTAGTGACTGTGCCCCTGGCAACAGCCACCATAAGCAAGTGAAAAAGCAAGGTAAGCTGTGAAAACAAAATGATCAGATTGCAACAGCTGTTAAGATCTGGTCTTTTTCAGGTCTTTTGGGAAGCTTCAGTCTTTGTGAGGTTCTTTGGGAAGCCCTGGTATTTGTCAGGTCTTTGTTAGGGTGGGTACATCTGCCACAATGAATCCTATTTATTCTTTATGTTTGCAAAGGGGTATAATCATTATAATATATAACTACATAATTCTCTTGGTTTTATTTGTCAAGAGAAATAGTATAATTTCAGTCAATCCTTTTTAAAAGTATTTAAACTAGTTCTATTAGAAGTAATGACAAGTCATTAAGGAGGGATTTTAGAACTCATGTTCTTCTGATATAAACAGTAAAACCTATCCAAGGATATTTTTATTAAAAAAAAAATTATTAGGATAGTCATTAGTAATTTTCTTGCAAATATCTGACATATGTCAACTGTTTTTTCATAGTGTCAGTATGTATACTTTGGCTATTACTTTGTAATATAACTAATTGGCCACTTCCTACCACCTATGACAAGAGATATACCTATATATTACAGTCTTCATCTGGAAATGAAGGATCAGATTTAAATCAACAAAATGAGGTTTCACTCTGCTCCAAATGAAACAAAGACAGTGACTCAATAGCACAAAGCACTGTTAGGCAGGTATTCTTTATTAGTGGTGCCANATAAGCAAGTGAAAAAGCAAGGTAAGCTGTGAAAACAAAATGATCAGATTGCAACAGCTGTTAAGATCTGGTCTTTTTCAGGTCTTTTGGGAAGCTTCAGTCTTTGTGAGGTTCTTTGGGAAGCCCTGGTATTTGTCAGGTCTTTGTTAGGGTGGGTACATCTGCCACAATGAATCCTATTTATTCTTTATGTTTGCAAAGGGGTATAATCATTATAATATATAACTACATAATTCTCTTGGTTTTATTTGTCAAGAGAAATAGTATAATTTCAGTCAATCCTTTTTAAAAGTATTTAAACTAGTTCTATTAGAAGTAATGACAAGTCATTAAGGAGGGATTTTAGAACTCATGTTCTTCTGATATAAACAGTAAAACCTATCCAAGGATATTTTTATTAAAAAAAAAATTATTAGGATAGTCATTAGTAATTTTCTTGCAAATATCTGACATATGTCAACTGTTTTTTCATAGTGTCAGTATGTATACTTTGGCTATTACTTTGTAATATAACTAATTGGCCACTTCCTACCACCTATGACAAGAGATATACCTATATATTACAGTCTTCATCTGGAAATGAAGGATCAGATTTAAATCAACAAAATGAGGTTTCACTCTGCTCCAAATGAAACAAAGACAGTGACTCAATAGCACAAAGCACTGTTAGGCAGGTATTCTTTATTAGTGGTGCCAGGGTAGCCTTGGGGATTCTCCTCCATAAATGCTCCAAAGATTTGGTAAACCTTCAGAGGTTATATACTATAAAGTTATACCTATTCATTGATTCCCAAGAATTCATTTACATAAACATGAGATTTCCTGGAATTCATTAACATATGCAAGTGTCTGATCCGCATGTGTCACCCTCTTCAGATGAAGGCTCATAGTCTTCTTCATTGTGTTCGCTGATTGACTAGATCACTTAGACCTTTGCATACATTTGCTATGGCTTTGCATATCTGTTAAAGTAAGATTTATCCAGGAGCCTCCTTATCTCACAACCATTCTCACCAGAAAGCTCTCCTCCACTCAGCCAAGCATCTGAGGCACTTACGACATCCTCCTTGTAGCCGAGGTCTTAACCCTTTCACAAAAATGAAATTAAAATATTTAATATTTTTAAGAGGCTCACAGAGCAGATGATTTTTAAGCTAGTATTTAAACTGAAAATCAATATGTAATATACCACTAGTGCTAATTTAGTAATTAGCATCTGGCTCTCAGGAATTAGGAAATGCACATCCTTGAAAATTCATCCCTCATATCGTGATTTCTTACATTGGTTTGACTGCTATTGCACTGGAGTACTGTCTATATTGACTTGGGTCTATCAGCCTCTGAATTCTGTTCATGATTTGAAGAAAGATATGGTTGAAAATAACAATTATTGAAAGAGAAAAAACCCCACTGTTCTTCTGAGTTAGTAAGTCTATGGAAAATATAAAGTAGAATATCTGACTATTTATTATGATTTACTTTGGGTCAAAATAACTATATTTCTGTATAATTTTTAATTTTTTGTTATACAAAATACCATGTAAAT
>VZSC01006295.1:393-17863 GCA_013398225.1 Steatornis caripensis | reverse complement strand
GGGGTGCAGAGGGTCGTGCGTGGGGCCGGGCAGCGGCAGCGCCGAGGCAGGCAGGGCGGTGGGCTCCGTCCCCGGCACAGGGACGCCTTGTGCGGGCGGGCAGCGACACAAGGATGCCTCNGGTCCCGCGGGGCTTGCGCGGACGCAGGGGATGCGGCTGCGGGACGGTGGTCGCCGGGGTGCAGAGGGTCGCGCGTGGGGCCGGGCAGCGGCCGCACCGAGGCAGGCAGGGCGGTGGGCTCCGTCCCCGGCACAGGGACGCCTTGTGCGGGTGGGCAGCGACACAAGGATGCCTCTGTGGAGGGTTTGGCCTCTCTCCACCTGCCCCAGCCTTCGATGGGGTGTAAATCAGTAATCAAGAGCAGGAAGACCCCAGAGAGTCCAAGCCTCGGCGGCACAGCGGTTTCACTCTTTCCCCAGCCCCACTGAGCCCCATCCTGCCGTGGGACCGTGCACGGGCGCCCCTGCACCCACGGCCGTGGTCCAGAGCCCTCTGCCCGTTGCTGAGGCGGGTGCTGAAGTTTCTGCCTTTCTTCACCTGCTGACAAGGCGCTGGGAAAAGGGAGGATTTTTTAAAACGTAAACCAAACAAAATTAGGTCTTCTGGTAAGGGATTAAATCGGTGCCCTCAGCTGTATTTATAGAAGGTTCGAAAGTAAATCTATTCCCNGGGGTGTAAATCAGTAATCAAGAGCAGGAAGACCCCAGAGAGTCCAAGCCTCGGCGGCACAGCGGTTTCACTCTTTCCCCAGCCCCACTGAGCCCCATCCTGCCGTGGGACCGTGCACGGGCGCCCCTGCACCCACGGCCGTGGTCCAGAGCCCTCTGCCCGTTGCTGAGGCGGGTGCTGAAGTTTCTGCCTTTCTTCACCTGCTGACAAGGCGCTGGGAAAAGGGAGGATTTTTTAAAACGTAAACCAAACAAAATTAGGTCTGCTGGTAAGGGATTAAATCGGTGCCCTCAGCTGTATTTATAGAAGGTTCGAAAGTAAATCTATTCCCAGACTGAATAAATATTTTGCTCAGGCAGGCGCGATCTTCAGTTCATCTGTCTTGGAAAGACTTGAGTGAGAGGGGAATTGATTTTCTTCAGCTTGAACAAGGCAAGCAACTCTCAAACCCAGATAGATACTGAACTCCCATTATCAGCTAAAACGGGGAAGCAGCTGGGAAATCGTGAAAGGGAGTGAGAACGGAGCCGCTTTGGGGAGGCAGCGATTCCCCGTGCCCGCCGATGGCTGGGGCCGCGTGCCCCGGCAGCTGCTCTGGGGCCGTGTCGGTCTGGCCCGTGAGAGCGTTTGGCGATGGTGGTGACCGCCTGCCGTCAACACCAGCAGCTCCCCGGGGGAGACGGGAGCGGCCAGCGCTGGTCGCACTGGTGCAGGGACCACCCGCCAACGGTGCTGTGCCTGGGAGGTGGCACGGGGGAGCTGGGGGTGGCTGGGCCGGGATGGAGGAGAATCAGTGCAGGCGCAGTGACGGCGCCAAGGACGCGGACCTCAGCCTCTGCTCCTGCACTGATCACACAGAGGTCTGCAAACGCTGGCAGCTGGGTTAGCACCGCTGGGCACGGAGCTGCCCACGGCTGGACCCGGCTCTCGCCGTGTCGCGCTTCGGCGCTCCGGCGGCTGATGTGCTGCGGCTGCTCCGTCTGTAAAGATGAGAAGAAATTCACGACGTGTCCCTGTCACTGTCCTCAGCCCGCCGGGCCACGGCCGATGGCGTGGTCCTTGGGCCGCCGGTGCAGCCCGGGCAGGGCCGGTGCCCCGCGCTGCTGTGCAGATGGCATGGGCAGAGGTTGTCTCCGCAGTGTTCGCCCCGGCGCTGGCTTGGTTCGCAGCGCAATTCCAGCTCAAAGAGCTTGTTAATTCAAGCTGGCACCTGGTGTTCTCAGACATCAGTTACTGCTAAGACAAGAGCTTAGTGCTTTGCTCTTGACAAAAGCTGCTGCCGGGTCAGCTCCAGCGCGGCGTGAACCAAGCAGCGAGCGCTGCCGGGGCTGCCCGCGCTGCCCGCACTTCCCCGCTGCCCGGGACTGTAGCACTCCCCTTTCCTTTTCCCAGGTCATAAAGGAAAACATAAAAAGGGGAACTAAGAAAAAGCAAATGCCCTTGGCAGCAGTGTCTGATCTCTTTTGGCCAAGCCCGTTTTCCGGAGGAGAACTGTGCCGAGCAGGCGTTGTTCCACAAAAGCTCCCCAGCCCCGGGTGGGCAACGCGGTGCTGGGACGCCCGGAGGGGGTGGGAGCGGTGGCGGTGCCAGGCGAGGGTTTGCTGTGCGAGCTCTGTCCGCCCCGTGCTAAAAAAAGCCGCAAGATGAGCAAAATTATCCGCTGAGTCACTAATCACTCACCTGCTGCTTTAGTCACCAGCTTTCCCACACTGGGGGGACGTCTGCTGCTGAGGGGGCATAAACTGGATTGTGATCGCATTAAATAGATGTGGCCGAAAGAAATAAAGTGCTGCTGCTGCTGCCGCACGCGCAGCTTCTGACGTCAGATGGATCATCAGGCTCTACGGCCACCGGAGCTGCTCCATTAATGACGGCTCCCTAACGAAACCGTCGATTAATAGCGCCCGCGTGCCGCGGCGCCAGGGTGCGCTCCCTGCGGAGGCGGTGGCAGCGGAGCGGCTTCTGCCCGTGTCCCGTGACAGCCTGGGTCACTGCGTCCTGGTCCCTGCCCCTCTCCGCAGGCACTGCAGCTCCCGCCTGGGGACCCTTCTCCGAGGGGTGCTGGTGTGTGCCCGCTCGGGAAGGGCTGCCGGGGCTTGGGCCCGCGGGTGGGTGACCATGGTAGAGGCAGGTCCGAGATCCCAGGGCTGGGGACAGTAAAGCTGCGTCCTGCCCGCATCGCCTCAGCCAGTGGCTCTTGTCCTTCAAGCAGAAAATCCTGCTGGAGAGCTGGGATTTGCCGCGCTGCTCTCTCAAGTGTGTGACCTGGAAACACCGAGAAAGGACAGAGTCAGGGCTGCAAAGCTGCCTGCGAAGGCGTGCGGTGGGAGCCAGGGCTGCGGGCTCCCCCCGGAACGCAGCCTGCTCCCCCGGCCCGGCCCCCCTCCTCCTTGCCCTCTTACCCGGGTGCTTCTCCCGGGGGGCCGCAGCGCGCTTCGCTCTGCCGTCTGCCCCAAAGCATCTCGGGGGAGGAAAGGGAGATGATTGCTCAGGTGTGAACACGTTTGCAGCTGCAGTCACAGAGGGACGGATGCTGGCAGGGCTGCCGCCCCGCTGCCTGCGAGCACTCGCAGCGGGGCCGGGTGGGCGTCGCGGTGCTGGAGCCTCCAGACAGAAATAGCTCCCTGCGCAGCCCCATTTCCAGGGAGCCCGCAGGGCCGGGGAGCGGGAGGCAGCGGAGCACGGTGCCGGCACACGGAGCCTGCGGGGAGCTCGGCATAGGCTGCTCCGTCCTTGGAAGAGGTTCGCTCTTGCAGGGGGGTGATTGCTGCGGGGCAGAAGGGAGCGGGGAGCTGCGGGGTAGCCCGGAGTCAGCAAATCACGTCGGCGTGCGTGGAGCAGGGGCCTCTCCGAGTTTTGTGCGAAACAGCATGGGATTGGGCTATGGATGGGCCTTAATCTGCCAGTCCCGTGCCCCCTGGGCTAGAGGGACCCAGCTGGCGCAGGGGGTGTCCTGTCCTGGAGCCCAGCCTCGCCGCGAGGGATGCCCCAGGGCAGGCACAGGATGCTCCTGGCTGGGCACCGTGTGGCATCCGATGCCCATCTGGCTGCTTGGCGCTGGACCAGGCCATCCCCATTGCTGCTGCCCGCCGACCTGCCCCAAAGCAGCTCTTCTCCCGTGCCGGTGGGTGCCGGCGTGGTGGGGCTGGGCCGGGCAGCTCTGCTGGGCCGTGGCGCTCAGCCTCCCCGGCTGCCAGTGCCTCCCTCTCTCCCTCCGCGCCCAACACGAAGAGGTCTTTTAGCCGAGTAACCCCGCCGTGCCGGAGCCAAGCGTGTGTGAAAGGACCTGTCTTGGAGCAGGAGAGCGCCATAAAGGGCCTATTTACGGAGCTGGCTCCTTGCAATGTTTTCAGACACAGCCCTCGCATGTTTTCATAGCAGCAACGCCTCCACCTCTCGCCAGCTGCCAGCAGCGAGGAGCCTTTCGCCGCTCTCCTCTGCTCACATCCCTGTGCGCCCGGGGCCCTGGGTGGCCACGGTCGGTGCCGGGGCAGTGCCGGGCTCGGTGGGGCTGGCGCAGGGCACAGGCGCTGCGAGGCTTGCTGCCTGGCACGGGGCTGGCACGCTGCACGCCTGCCGCTCGGCGATGCTCCAGCTGCCCTCGCCAGCTAGCGAGCGTCTGGGTAACGTGAAGGGCTGCAGGCGGCGAGGGGGCATGTGTGTTGGGCGGGGAAGGAGGAGCCCCTCGCCCACCCTCCTGCACGTCCCTGTTTGGGGCGCGTGCTGCCCTTCCGGCTCCCACCCGCCTGGGAGCAACGCTTGCCCGGGGAGCGGTGGGCTCTGGCGATGGGCTGGCTGCTGGGGTGCCCGTGGGGACGCTGGCCCCAGCACCCGCCCCTGCGGCAGCCCGCAGGACCGTGCCTTGGCTGCCTCCCGCCATCCCGACTGCGAGGGTGGCACTGTGCCCGCTCATGAACACGCTCAGACCCTTGGCACGGACGGGCTGCGTTGTCTGGTGGCCGTGCATCCCCGGAGGCAGACTTGCCAGCACCTCTGCCCGGGCCACCTCGCCACCGCGTTTCCTGTCGCCTGGAATTCACTGGCAGGCAGCGGCGAGCACAGGGCTGCATCTCGCGCCCGGCTGGAGGAACGGCAGCTCCCAAGCTTCACCCTGGGAATGCTCGTGTGGAAGAACCAGCCTCTCCTCCGGCCACGGCTCCCGTGCTGCTCATCGGCTGTGCACGGGCGTTGATGGGAGCTGCCCCGGCTGTGCCCAGCCCTGCCATCCCCGCTGTGTCAGGCACCACGCGGTGACGCTAAGGCAGCCCCTGCGGTGACAGCGATGGCAGCGTCACGCATGCCAGGCGGTGTGGGAGGCAGGTGAGCAACAGACGAGGGACATCCTTCCCGTTCAGCGCAAGAGCACGGGATGGAGGCAGGCACCGGGTGCCTTGGCTTGCATGGGGCTGAGCGAGGCTGCTGCGGGCACCCTGGCACCCTCTGGGGACCCCGTAACCCCTCGAGCTGTCTCCTGGCCACGGGGCAGTGACGGGCTCCCTGTCTCTTTTGGTGTGGGTAGCATTTCACCAGGTGCTGGGGGTGAGCCCCAGCCCATCACCGGTCCCTCCGCCTGCGCCAGCCGAGCCGGAGATGGGACCTGAGCGTTGTGCTGTTACAAAGCTGCCTGAGGCTCCCCAGCCCGTGCGGCGAGCCGTCTGCGGCACGTACGGTGCACGGCTCTGCGTGCCCAGGGCCGGCTGCTCACAGCCTGTGTCCACGTGTTTTCCATGGCGGGCGGACAAGCAACTTTTCATGAGTCCATTTACAAATTCCTTTCAAACAGGAAAGCTGACCCACTAGAGCTCGTTAAATAACGTTAACGGTGCTGCCCAAATAAATACCAAATAAATACCAGAGCTGCCACCTGTGCCGCCAGCCAACACTTGCTGCTTTCTGGCCTTCTCGGAGCAAGGGTTTCTCGGTTTAATTGGATGCATGTGCTTCTCTCCTGACACCAGCGACCTCTGCTACAGCAAAGGATGCTCACGCCGCAGCGACTGCGTTCCTGCAACTTTATCGTGGTGCTGCGACAGCGGGGAGCGAGGCCAGCCGGCTCGCGGGAGCCACGGGCTGCCGAGCGTGGAGATAACCGAAGAAACCGAAACCGCGTGCGGAGAGGAGATGACTCATTCAGGCCGCGCTTATCACTGAACTGATTAAACCCGAGCTCTGAAACTCTTTTCCTCTTCCTTCTGTCCTCCAGCCAGCGAGTAATGTATAACTTCATTAGCCCACATCCAGGAGACAGTGAAAGACATGGACAATTAATTATCATCTGTCCCGTTTAATTTCCCGGCCTGTCAGCGATGGCTTCCCAGCAGTTCACGGACAAGTCAGCGTTTCAAGACGTGAGTGGAGGCTGAAGGCCAGCGCTCCAGCGCAGCTCCCCCTCGCGTGGCTCTGTGCCGGGACCCTCGAGCCCCCATTGCTCTTGGGGAGCCCCCCAGCCGCTCCTCCTGCTCCTTGCTGCCGCCAGGCTCGGGGGGCTCGGGCACGCCGTGCTGCCCGCGGGCTGTGGGACCGCGCCGAGCAGCCTCGAGGCGTTAGGGCCTTGATGCCTGGAAGAACCCACGGTGCTCCCACACCCGAGCGTGCGCCCTGTCTTTCCCAGCAGCCCGGGAATGTCTCCGCACTTCTCCCCGTCTGCCCCGAGGCAGAGCCCTTCCAACACCGGCGAGATTTTGTCACGGTCTGGAGGGTTTAATAATTCTGCCAGATCCACACGAACGCCCTAATTCCCTGGCTGAGGCAAATCCCACGGCGGCGCCGGCTGCTTGCTGGTGCCTTTGCCGCGCGGCCGGGCTACCTGAGCAAGCAAGGGGCGTCAGGGTGCCCCGGAGGTGCAGGGTACAGCAGGGTGGGACGCGACACCCAAATACCTGCTGAGGTGGGACCTCCCGAGGGCTGCGGCTGTCCGCAGGAGCCCCGGCGTGCCGGTGCTGGGCAGCGCGGCGCGGTGTGCTGCGGGGCTGCGATCCCCGCGGGGCTGCCAGGCGGTGCACCCCGGGGGCCTTGGAGCAGCAGCAAAAGCTGCAAAACCTGGTGGAGGACTGGTAGCTAGGAATTCCTGAAAAGGAGGGAAGCCAATTAAAAGGAAAATGGCAGAGCTGCCCCCTCCGGCTCGGCGGCTCGGCTGAGGGCAGAGCTGGCGGTGATGGGAGCAGCCGGGCGGCCTCAGACCGGACCCCAGCCTCGCGGGCTGCGAGGAGCTCTGGGAGGGGTTTTGATGAGCACCTCGACATTTCTATGAACAAATAAAAGGTTGCAAAAGCAGTACGCGGGGGAGGCGTTGCCATGGCTAACCCGAAGGCGGCAAGCGCTGACCGTGTGGTCCCTCTCTAGCCCGGGTGTGAGGCCGCGGGGGATGCAGAAGCGAGGGATGGTTTCGGACTCCAGTTTCTGGCTCCTCTCCTCCCCGCAGCTCCGGTGCCGGCACACTTCGCCTTCCTCAGACCCGTCCTTGCTGCGGGAGCTGCCGGCTTGGCCGTGTCCTCCTCCGCGCTGCCGCGAGCGGGGACCACAGGGCCGTGCGGGCGCTGGTGCTCCCTCAGCTCCCGCAGCTCCCGCAGCTCCTGCAGCCAGTTTCTGCCCCAAGAAGCTCCTGGCCCTGATGCGGCAGTGAGGGCAGCCGGGAGCGGGCCCTGCGGTCTCCCCTGCGGGCTCCCCTGCGGGCTCCCTGACGCCCGAGGACGGCAGCAGCGGGTGCCGCAAGGTCCTGCCCGTACGGCGCTGCCTCAGATCCTGCTCACTAATTGCTCTGCAGAAAGCTTTTCTCACAAGTTTCTTTCGTAAGAAATGGTAAGCACAGGCTTTGATTTAGCTCTCCTTTTCCTCTCTTCCTTTCTTTTCTTCCTCCCCGTCCCTACCTCAAATGAAGGAAGCCTTTTGATCATGCCAGGCCCAGGCTCTGTAACAAGCATCTCTGTTTGTGTTGTGGGGTTGTCAGCGTGATAACACGACAACGTGCCTCCTCGTCGTCTCACACACAAGGAGTTATTTCTTCCCCTCTCTCTCTTTGTACCGTCTCCGGGATAAATCGCTGCTTCCAGTATCAGCAGCTGGGCTTGTCAGCCGGTGAAGCATCCTTAAACTCCTAGATGATACGCTGCCCAGCACACAGCGCTGGCCACTGCGGCTCAGCCGAGGCTGCGGTGGAGTGTTTGTGTGGGGGATTGTCAGGCTGGCTTGAAAGCAAATTGCTTTGCCAATTTATTTTCTTTCCTGTGTATGAACATATCTTTCTTAAAGGGATGCTGTCACATTAAATATGGAACTGCCAACTGCAGACATTAAAAAATCATGGGTCGTCCCATTTTCCTTCCTCCCACTCTAAATTCTAAGAAAACATTAAATTCGGGGCTCTTTTTACTTGTCATCTGCCTTTCAGCTCGAGACGCTTGTTCAAGCTCTTCCCAGCAGCCGGGAGCTTCGGGAGCTCCAGCGCCACGACAAGCGCTGCAGATCCGGGGCAGGCGGTGCCAGGGCGGGGCGGCGGAGGGGCGGCCCCTTCGGCAGCGCCGCCGCCGCGCGCGGGCTTTCGCTCTCGGTCCCTTCTCTCCAAAGGCCAGGGCTCGGTAGCCGGCGGGCGGTCCCAGTGACAAAGCGCTCGGGGAGCCCCTGGTTCCCCCGGAAGCTGCTGGAACTCCGCCACGTGCTGGGAAGAGGTTTTCCCCAAGTTTGTCCTTGAGCGCGCATTCACCGTCGTCAAGCGCGGTCCCACTGCCTGGGTTCCGTGTCGCCTCTGCTGCGGCTGATGCAGCAAACGCTTCCCCAGCCTGTATCTTTCCTGTTTTGGGGAAGTCCATCAAAGTAGTTTTGTCGCATTTTGACAAACTTTCGTTTTTAGAGTGGTTTTATGCGGTGAGCGTATTGCTAGACGGGGGGAGTCGGTGAGGCGTTGGTCGGAAGCGACCAGCCGCGTGGGAATGCCCGTGACCCCTTTCTGAGAGATCTGTTTGGAAAGAGGCGTGCGTGGCCAGGGGTCGGTGCCTTCCCCCTCCCCGCTGCAGCGAATGCCCTGAGCCGCCGCAGCTGGTGGGCAACAAGGGCAGCCCGGCTGGGCTCAGTTTGGGAGGGCTGCAAGAAGGGGAGGGGCAGGGCCCTGGGGGCTGGGGAGGGGGTGTCCTGCCCAGCACCCCTGCTCCGGCGCCCTGGCATCCCCGGGCAGGCGTCGCTGCGCCCCTGCGATGCTCCGGCAGGTCCCGACGCGCTGTTTCATTGCGGGGGTCCCGGCCCGGGAAGAAACTGCTTTGGCTTCGGTGGCGTTTGGTGCGGCTCCCTCTCGAGTTTAAGTGCTGAGCGGGGTGCTGAGGGGCAGGGAGGGGCTCTGCCGAGATGCGGGTGTTTCGGTCCTGGTGGGGAAAATACACGAGACGTACGGTCGTGGAAGGTTCGGAAGGCAGAAGTAATGCAAAGTCCCTTGCCAGTCTCGTCTTTTTAATGAAAATAGCGTTCAAGGCTACGCTTTAATGGCAGGCCCTGGGTCGGCAGGGCTCAGCTTATTCACTGCGCCCCGAACCGCCGAGCTCCGCTGTGTGGGCCCCGGAGCCTCCTGCCGGACATCGGGAGTTTGGTAACTTTCATTTTAATAAAGCACTGGGCTTGTCTTGATGGACAGATCCACAGCACCGCGTGGATTTAAACAGATCCCACTGCAAATACCTTTATTTGATACCCCTGCAACCTCTGGCTTTCAAATGTCATTTGCTTAGCGCTATGAACTATTTAATTTAGGTTGTAACACAGTAGCCCGCAAGAGCGCCAACTTAAATTAGAGGAGTCCTGCGTTAGCCAGCAGCTGTCCGCAAACACACTTAAAAGCCAGATCCTGCCCCAAAAAGCCCCCGACCCAGGGGAGACCCTGCCCGCCTTTGCTGCGGGCCCGTGCACGTGGGGCTGGGGCAACGCGACCGCTGCTGCCGCCACCACGATGCTCGCGGCTCCGGGGGCGGCCGGTGCTGGCCCAGCCTTCGGTGCCCGTGGCGGGGGTGTTGGCCCGCCAGGAGCTGGCAGCCCCTCGCCTGGTATCGGGTGCCGGGGTTAGGACCGTGCTGCGTGGCAACGGCGGAGCTGCGCCGGGCACAGCGCGTGGGCTGGGCAGGCGCCGGGCTGCGGCCGCGTCCTGCCGGGGCGGGGATGCCAGCCCCGGGGAAGGGTCTTTTCCCACTGGGGAACCAAAGCCCTGAGCGGTGCTCGCCTGGCACAGCCTCCGAGCTTTGCTTTCTCTCCTTACGTGGCTCTAGCACAAACGCAGCTGCTAGGGAACGTAGCTTGGCTCCGCAGAGGAGCAGCCCTGGCCGCTGCTCTCTCAAGTGGGGCTGTCAGCGTTTCTCGTTCTGAGCCCTGCACGCGCGGTAAATCGTCTTCTCCAGGAACTTGCTCGTGGCAGACGCGTTTCTCTGTGGTTTATTTTCCATGTTCAGTGAGGAGACCGGGGAGGGTCAGGATCAGGGCGGGGGTTGCCCCGCGCAGCGCGGGAGGGACGGCGCGTTCGGGGAACTCCAGCGCCAGCAGAGCCGCGCCACATGTGGCGTCGCCTCGTTGTTTATGGGTCTGTCCGAGCTGCCACGAGGGTGAGAGCCCCGTTGGGCTGACGGGAGCCAGCCCCGTGTCCAGAAGAGACGTTGCCACCTCCTGAGTAGTGTCTGGATTTGATTTCAGGGGATTTGAAAAAAAAAAATAACCCCCCTGTTTGTAGCGACTAGGAAGAGCCAGCGAGGAGCAGCTTGGCCAAGACTTGCCCCGTGGCCGCGTCGGGTTGCGCTCCTCGGGTCTATTTTAAGAGGCAAGAGGCGCAGAGGTGGGGGAGCAGCCGGAGCCGTCATCTGCCAGATGCCTTCGGCTGGGGCAGCGCTGCTCCGGCAGCCGCCCCGTGGTGGACGGTGTGCCGGGGTGACGGCCCCGCTTTCTCCCCAAAGCTTGGCGGAGCTGCCTGTTTTGTTCCTCTCCTGCCGTGACGCTCTGGGTCCGCACCTCGCCGGCGCAGCCCTGGTGCTCTGCCCACCCACGTCCCCCGGGAGCTTCGTGCCCTCCTCGTGTTTTGGCGTCAGGCGAGGGCTCAGCGGTGCCGGCAAGAGAGCTTGGTGCCGGGCGGCTGCACCAAGGGCAGGCACGGCCTCAGCTCGCCGCAGGTTTGTAGTAGGTGCTTCACCCTAATCTTTGTGCTGATCACAAGGAGCCTGAAGGATTTTGTGATCTCGCGGGCCTCGTGCCAGGCGTTCCTCAGCCGGGAGCGTGTGGAGCGGCTGCGGGGAGCAGCAGTCGGTCGGGATCGTGGATCGCTGGCGTCTCAGTCTTTCCTCTCCCGCTGCTGCCTTGCGCTGCGCTGACATTTACAGCTGAACCCCCGGGGCCAAAATGTCAGACTCCCTGCCTGCGCCTGCTTTGCTTTTTTTCTCCGCTGGCGCGAGAGCGGGTGGGTCGCTGCCCGGAGCCCGCCCAGCCCAGCCCGACGCACGCCGGCGGGGAAACTGGCCGGGCTGCAGCATGTGCCCAGGACAGTGTGCTCGCCAGGCCCAGCACCATCTCATTTATCACGCTAAAAAGACACGGCGCGTGCGCCCCTCCTGCCCTGCCACCACGGCGTTTTCTCCCTCGTTACCCCACGCTCTGCCCGTTCGGTCCCTGCTGAAGCTCATCAGTCGCCTTGTTACCGCCGCGACGCTAGGAGCTGGGGGATTGCGGGACCCTGGGGTGGGAGCTGAGAGGCGCTTCCCAGGTTTCGGTTCCCGGGGCAGATGGGCACGTTCTCTGCACCGCCGCAGAAAAGCAGCGTTGTTCCCTCCGCGGCTTCTCCTTCAGTTTGGATTTCAGCTGTCCTCGCTGTTTGGGAGCAGAGCTGAGATCTGCTGATTCAGGGGACGCGCAGCGCTGCGGTGTTAATGATCTCTGATGTGCAAACGAGAGGACAGGCACGGCAGCACCAGTGTGCCCGTGCAATGCCCTCTGCGTGCCCGGGGTGCTGCAGGATGTCCTGCTGCCCTTCAGCGTGTGGGAGCGGGGCTGGGGGGGATCCCGGGGAGCATCTGAGGGTCAGAGCCAGCGTGGGTGTTCGGGGGGCTCAGACCTGAGGTCTGAGGATGGTCTGAGCCCCCTGCGTGCCCTGGTCCCCGTGCCGGGAGCCACCGTGCAGCCCTGCGCTCCTTGGGGGGGCTGGCTCACACTAATCCTTGCTCTGACAACGGCTGGTTTGTGCACTGATCCCAAAATGAGCCTTGCTCCGGCATTAGTGGAGCATATGTTGGGGCTGGGGGGGCAGAAGGGGGCTGCTTTGATGCCGTGTTATGAAATGCTGAAAGCGATCCAGTCATGGCCAGGGCCCTCTGAAGTCTGTGGTCTGCCCGCGCCTGCTTGGCTCTTAGTCCGGGACGTCAGAGCACCTCTGGATGCTGTAGCGGGTCTCCTGGGCCACCTCCCTCCCAGGGGCAGAGCACCTGCGCGCTCGCTGCGGCCGAGGCCGGTGGCCTTCGCATCCCTCTGCCAGCAGCCGGTGCCTCTTTATGACGCCGCACGGGGAAATTTCTGGGTCCGACCTTGGGGGCAGCCCCCCTGCGCCCTGTTCGCCCGCAGAGCCCCTGTCAGGTGCGTTCACCCGCTCTTGGCTCAAGGCAGCGGCTCCGGAGCAGCCTCCGGCCAGCTGGCGCCCGCTCCCCCGTGTGACGCTCGGGGCTTTTTGGAAACTTGCTGAGCTGCAGGCACCCAGCTCGTACTCGCCCCGGCTCTCGTCTGGAGGCTGCTGATGAGGGCTGATTTAGTGGCGATCGAACCGCACTTGAAGTGCTCCTTGAAATACGAGACAAGCGCTGGAAACTCTGCGGGCGCAGGGCCATCCGCGGTGCCCTGACGGCCGCGGCACACGGGCCAGAGCCGGCTCGGTGGCTGCGAGGGGTCGGGGCTCAGAGCTCCCTTTGCCAGCGACCAGGTAAGAGCCTCCGGGGCTGGGGGCACCAGGCGCCGCCCCTTCAGCGTCGCTTTGTCCTGAACCCAAAGGGGTGGGTGGGCTCGAATCGCGTGCGCCAGCGGTGAGGGGTCTGTGCGAGCCTCCCCGCAGCCGGGCTCCTCTGTGCCCCGGGGGGTCTGCGGGCTCCCCGGGGGCGCTGGAGGGTGAACACAGCCGAGGTGCCTGGTGCAGATACCTGCTGGCCTCTGTGAGCCCCCACGGGCTCGCGGAGCTGCTCCGAGAGCCGAACGCCCTTTCTGCGGAGATTCACACCGCCGAGCGCGGGGTAACTATTGGCTAATTTGTGCGTTCAAGCCAATTGTAACGGGGACGCGCTGTCAGCTCTAAGGGCAAATTTCAGTGGAAAAGTGCAAACCGAATGGGCAACGAGATGCAGTGATTTGAGTCGTGCTCGGGTATGCGTTTGTGGCGCTTTCTGGCTTTCCTGGGGATCCTTGCAAATCCAAACAGGGCCGCTGCAAATAAGGTCATCGCTCGAGGGGTTTAAATGAGTTTTGTGTCAGCTGTTGGTGGCGAATTTCATATTAATTCTTTTACTTCTGTTGCTTTTATTTACTATTATGTGCGCTCAACCAGAGATAAGGGAAGCGGATTCGGTGTTACAGAATCACGCGAGCTCAAAGCAGATTTTCTTTTGTCAGCTTTTGTGCTCTCTTGGCGGGTTCATCCAGACCTTAGGCTCGGGGGGTGCCTTCCCTGGTTCCACATCCCTGAACGGGACGGGTCTCCCCACTAGCGATTTTGATGCCCCTTCAGCTCCACGGAGGTTCCGGCCCCGCGTGCTGCGTCCTTTGTGTTCAGGCCCAATAAAACACTCGTGGGACACGGATCGGGGCCGATGGCAGGAGGGAGCCCGAGGGTCCCTGCCAGGGTGGGACTGGGAGAACCCCCCCGGGCAGACGCTCGGGCCGCGTCAGCACGGAAACCTCTGGCCGGGCTGCGTTTAACCGCGCTCCCTGCGGCACAGGACGCCCTCGCCGCGTCTGTCCTCGGGTTGTCCGGAGTGTCAGAATGGAGGCAAAGGACCCAACGCGCATCGAACCCACCTTCTCATCAGGATTTCGTAGCTTGGCCAGAACCTCACCGTCCCCGTGACTTAGCTCCTGCGCAGGCAGCTGCTTTTCTGGGTGCAAGCCCATCCCCCCTGCTAAAAAGCAGCTATTTGGAGATTTGGGGGGGGGCAGCAGGGAGGGTGGGTGGCTGCAAGACCTCTGCCACGTGCCCTGAGCTCCAGCTCCTCCTTTGCAGGCTGCGGGTGCGTAAATGTGTCAGCACGCTGCAGATGCCTGCTGCCATCGCCCTCGCTAATCCCCCTCGCTCCTCCCTGCCGGCGTCGGGGGCTGCCGTTGCCCGCAAGCTCCTGGCAGAGCCACGCAGCTGACGGCGCGCGGCCGTGGCACGGCGCAGGCCTGGGCCCACCTGCGCAGCCCAGGGGCTCACGGGGACTCAGCCCTCCCGGGCTGCAGAGGTGAGGGATGCTGCGTCGGCGCGGTGCGTGGGCAGCCGCAGGCGCGCGTCGGCACGGGGCCGCTCTCCGGTGCCCACAGCCCACGCGGGAAGTTACAGTTTCTGAAGAGTTTGGATGGCATTTAGGAGCTGAAGTAAAGGATATCCCAGCGCGGGGCGGCTGCAAAAACTCGGCTGCTGACCGCGCAGAGCGGCCGAGGGGATGTCCCCTGCAGAGGGGACCGCGGGGCAAGCCTGGCTCTGGCAAAGCGAGCCCGGAGGCGCCGAGGTCTTGGGAAATGGGATCTCTCTGCCAGGAGCACGGCAAAGCCAGGCCCCGGGTGCTCGGGCGGCCGGTCAGGGTTCTCCAGGGGCTGAAATTAATTTGGGCTGTGGCATCGCCCCGACGGTTACCCCGTGCCCGGGGATGCAGCATCCGCGGGGCCAGCGCAGGACAGAGCCCTGCTGCCNCAGGAGCACGGCAAAGCCAGGCCCCGGGTGCTCGGGCGGCCAGTCAGGGTTCTCCAGGGGCTGAAATTAATTTGGGCTGTGGCATCGGCCCGACGGTTACCCCGTGCCCGGGGATGCAGCATCCGCGGGGCCAGCACAGGACAGAGCCCTGCTGCCGGGGCCACTGGTGCAAATGCATCTGACCCAGCTCCTGGGAGGAGAAATTGCTGCTGGAGGGGAAGTGCGGGCTGTGGGCTCAGCTGGGGCCGTCAGGGAAGGGAGGGGCGGCTGCGAAGCTCCTGGAGCAGATGGAGCGGGGTGTCCTGGCCCAGCAGAGCCTTGCTCTGCCGCTTCCCTTCCGGCTGCACGGATGCTCTCTGGAGAGGAGGTGAGCTCTGCCGCTGTGCACCCCCGACAAACCAGTGCTTCTTATTTCAGATATTTAATGCCTGGATTTTAAATTCTCTCTAACATTTGTCAGCGCTTCACAGCCTTTAGCAGCATGTTTACAGTGCTCTTAAAAAAAGGGAGGGAGAGACCTGAGGTTGTGGGCTACCGTACGACTGTATAAAACGGACGTTAAAGTACGAGCTCGCCGTGCAGACCCGCCTGCCCGACAGCCGGCCGTGCTGCTCGGCTGGGGAGACCCGTCGGGCTGCTGGGAGTGGTGGGGGACGAGGGCATGGCAATCCCAGACCCAGCTTGTTATTCCAAGTGATCGTGAGCAATAAAAGCAGTGAGGACTAGAGGGGAAAAGCTCCCTTGGACTCGGCGATCGGAGCCCTGGGCTGGGGCTGTGTGTGTCTGCAGGGTGGCCGGGACTCGGGGGCCAGGGCTGAGGACCAGCGTCCGGCGGGTCAGGACGGGGGCTTGCCATGCTGGGTGGGCAGCGGCGCATCCCAGGAACGCTGCGTGGTGGGAGGATGCGCGCTTTGACGCAGCGCTTGCTGCTGCGGTGACACTGAAGCTGCTCTGACCTTCTTTGATTTCAGAGAGATTTGGACATCTGTCAGGGAGCTTTTCACAGCCGGCAGGAGCCTTTGGCCCCACTCGGCCGCCAGCGGGGCCAGCACAGCCCTCGGGGGCTCCGAGCAAAGGGCAGCAAAAAGCGCAGGTAGAGGGGGGGCATCATGGGCCCAGGGAGGTGTCGTTGATGCTGATCATCCCAGTGAAATGTGGGCAGAGGAGGGTGAGTGGCAGCTCAGCGCCTCCATCCCAGAGGAGCCCTGCGCCGCTTAGGAAGACGACCCGAAAGACAAGGTTGCTCATCATCCTCCACGGAGAAGACAAAAGCTCGGCTTCATTGGCCCCAGGGTGGGATAGGGCAGGGGAGCTGAGTTGCGGTGACCCTGTGCTCGGTGCTGGGCTTGGCTTAGAGCCCCCAAGTTACCTCGAGGGCGTGGGGGTGTCGCTTAACCTTCGCCGTGCCTCAGTTTCCCTCCTGTGAAAGGGGGTAACAACCACCCGCAAGATCCTCAATGCTTTGTCGAAAGGGCAAAATCTTCCCCAAAGCAGCCGTCGGTCAGGGAGCGGCGGGTCCTCACGCGTGCAGTGACCTGTCCCAGCCACGAATCGCCGAATTCATGGTCCTGACACCTGAGAAGCAGAACAGGCACAGCAGCAATTAAGTGAATGAGACAAGCGTGCGTGCAATTAGGACAGACCTTTTAAACACTGCAACGAGAGCCGGGACGGGGAGCCGCAGTCTAATCAAAGCAACAGAAGTTCCTTTTTTTAAGATGAGGGAGACTTTTGGGATACTTTGTCCACATAATGTTCCAATTTTAGCTCTGCGTCCCGGGATGTAATTGCATTAAAAATACCCGGGAGGGGGAGGATGCCAAGGGCACCCGGGGACCTGCCTCCGCTGGCGCGTCCCGCCAGCGCTCCGCGTGTCCTGCTGCGTCCCTGAGGCTCCGTTTCACATTCCCAATGATCGTCTCCCAGATCTGCTTTCCGGCCGCTCCGCTAATGGTTATTCTGGTAAAGGCCCCCTCCCCGGGTCCCGCAGGGCTCCCGGCGCATCCNGTCCCTGAGGCTCCGTTTCACATTCCCAATGATCGTCTCCCAGATCTGCTTTCCGGCCGCTCCGCTAATGGTTATTCTGGTAAAGGCCCCCTCCCCGGGTCCCGCAGGGCTCCCGGCACATCCGAGCGCAACTGGGCATCGGTCGCTGCGAGTTTTGGAGAGTGACCACAAACGACATGGTTCGGTTGGGCAGGGCGGCTCCGCTGCTGAGCTCTGAGCTCTCGGTGCGGGGCGGCTCCGTCGTGCTGCTGTGCCGGCCCCAAGTGCGCCGAGCCTGGGAGCTTTCATTTAAAAAACATCAGGTTTTGTACATTTTAGATTGATTTTATATTTTTCCATGGTTTAAGTCTTCCAGGGCTGCAGTGTGTTTTTTGCTTGTCTCAAGCACAAGGGCTATCTATGTATTTTATTTTGTTTTCATCGAAATGTGAAGTTGGAGCCTCCAGAAAACCCTGAGGTCTGTAGAGAGAGCACTGAGTTAACGGGTACCAGTGGGCTGGGCGCAAACTGCAGGCTCCTAAATCCTTCTACCAAAAAGTAGATGTACTTATTTTTAATGTAACCTCCTTTTAGTTATGCTGCTTAGCGTGCTAACTGGTGCAGGAGGAGTTCACGGATCTTATTGCTGACAGTTTTGGCTAATCATGGAGCAATTCAGGCTGGAAGGGACCGAGGGCGGCTGGTCCGACCTTCTGCCTCATGCACAGCTGGCATCAAGGTTGGAGCACGTTGTGCAGGTCCGGGTCCGTCCCCGCACGCGAACCCCCTCCCTGAGCACAGACGACGTTAATTCCTTCGGAAGCCGGTGGCAAGCGCTGTGGTGGGCGCGGGGTGGCCACGTCCCTGGGGTGGCACCGGGCTGGCTCCCTCTACGTCTCCGCTTGCGAGCCGAGCAGGGTCGCGGGGGGCAGCCTGGG
>VZSC01006294.1:219638-251061 GCA_013398225.1 Steatornis caripensis | reverse complement strand
TGCTATTTAAATGGGAATTTCATGACAGTTTTTCCAGAGCATGTATCTTTCTTGATCTCATGCATATATGGTAAAAAGTTTGTAGTTGGTCTAAAATTGTTGGTCGGAATCAACAAGAAAACATATATTGGTAGTTCTATGTGAGCAGGTCTATGTAGACCCTACTAATCTATGAATAAAATTGGATCTGTTAGAGATAAATAAAGTAATATAGGAGTCAGTGATCTTGCTTTCTCTTTGTTCCTTTCAGCAGAGACATGTGAGAATTTGCAGATGTAATATTTGAAATCATATAGGAGTTTGCTAACTATTTTTCTGAACCTTGATATGAAATAACAAGATCAAAAGCTTTAAGGTATTAAACACAATTAGGAAATACTACAACAGATGAAATTTACTCATGAATCCGAAATATCTGATAAAATATTTCTGGCGTGTACATACTACTATTACCATTTCAAAATCTGGTCTTGCAGAAGTGAGAGGCAAGGAAAGCTTCTGTACAGTGACTACACCTACAATGAATAATCCAACTGCAAGAACACGTGAGTCATGTGAAGATTTCATCTGACTGCCTGTTCCCTGGGATAGAGGCTTTAGGAGATGCACTGCTACCCAGGGAAAGGTGTGGCTGCTGCCTTAATTTTTTACAAAATAAAAGCATTAATGTGGTCTGATCTAATTAATGAGCTTGGTTATAACTAGATCAGATCTCTGGTACAAAATTCCTTTGGGGGAATGGTACAGAATTGTATTCTGAGAGGTCACAAGAGCATTCCCAAAAAGTTTATTGGAGCTGTAACTAGTCTCACTGAAATATGTGGCACGATTACCTTGAGGTGGTACACAGCTCTGGTCCTGCACCAGGAAAGGTAGCTAGCTGGGGACAGAACAGCTGCAGAACCGGCATCCCAATTATCCAATAAAAGGAAAAATCACATCTGCTACCATGCAGAAGGAGCACTCGAATACTCCTTCTCCTGATAAAGATGGACAAACTCTTCCTGACTTCAAAGAGAATGCCAATAAACTTCATCGAAGAGAGGACTGGCTCCCTGCCAGCCTCTGAGAGATCCCCACAGGGTCAATCTCCTGGGTAAGGCACAAGTTCACAGACAGTCTCTGCACAGTGAAAAGCAATTTCCCCCCACCAACAACTTAAGAGGAACAAAATGTTTGCTAGAATAGTTTAGCCTTTAAATTGTCTTAGCTTTGTATGTGCTTTCCGTTGGTGTCAGGCTAAACTTGTTAAAAAAGAGAATGGCTATGAGTCTATGGCTTAGAGACACCTCCAAGGGGACAAAGCACTGAGCATATCAGAGCTCATGTGAAGAAGTGTAACAAGACCAGCATGAAAATGGGGAATGAGAGACAAGTGGGGTAAAGGAGACAGGGAACTGCACACTTTCAAGCAGATGAGATTATACATTTTTTAATGTAAAACTTTAATAGCCTCTGTTAATATGATTAAAAGAATGGACTATGCTTTCTCAATTTAGTGTCACAATCCTATTTACTTTGAAAAATCCCACTTCTAGGTGAGACAGAAGATTTGCACGCTTAACTACAGCTAAATGTATAACTGGGAGAACATGTATGGAAACCAACTACTAACCACAAAATCAAGAAATGGGGAAAATTCTGAAATTTTACTTTTATCTCAAAAAATAAGGCAAAATAGGCAAATTTCTTATTGATTATATATCAGACTTGACCTGTAGAACAAAAGTGAAAAAACATCTGTATTTATTGTCTTTAAAATTAAAATTTCAAAAGATCATTTTTCTGGCAATATGAAGGAATTTCTATTCAAACCCTGTTTAGAACCATTGTGCACTTCTCATAAGGATTTGTAACACTGGATAAAATGGACATTTATAAATCCTGGTAAATGTGCCACAAACTACATCTGTGTTTTGAAAAGTCCTAATATACATATTGATGTATAACGTAACAGGCATATCTTCATATAGCAATTTCTAACCACTCTGTTGCATACGTGCAAGTTCAGTGTGAGTGGGTATGTTGATGTGGATATGTGAGTGTTAACGCAAATGGACTAGTATAGACTACTGTTATAATACTTTTTTACTTGCCAAGATAAACAGTTCTAGTGGGAACATACAATAAAAACACTTTTTGGGTTTTTCAAGTATGGGACATCTTTCTCAAGAGTGTTCTTTTTAAATATAGTCAATTGCTGTACACCTGCTGAGACGGACAATAATCTGAGCCTGAAGTACAGCTACACAATATGATGACAGACATTTAAACGTTTAATATGTAACGTTGCTTAATAATAAATGAGAGATATACTCTTCAACATTGTTTCAAAGACAGAGTATAATTGACATTTTCCCAGGAGATNTTCTCAAGAGTGTTCTTTTTAAATATAGTCAATTGCTGTACACCTGCTGAGACGGACAATAATCTGAGCCTGAAGTACAGCTACACAATATGATGACAGACATTTAAACGTTTAATATGTAACGTTGCTTAATAATAAATGAGAGATATATTCTTCAACATTGTTTCAAAGACAGAGTATAATTAACATTTTCCCAGGAGACGGGGTAGATACTCCTGTGTGGCTCCATCTCATGCCTGGGATAATTATCTGCCAAAAATTGCTATCCCCAAAATTTTCAACATACTATGTACAGTCCCCTGATTTCAGTACTGGACACTTGCATTTCTTCTCTTCCCTTGGTGAGTAAAGAACCCAAAGGCAATTTTTGCTTCCTGTCATGCAGAGAACAGGGAGCGTATGAGACTACTTTTGTGTAAGAATACATGTTCTTTTTGAAAAAATGTACAAATTTAAATGTACTAATAAGTGCTTACTTTTAACCAGTTATATAAACAGATTAACATTGTAAAGGGCAAGAACAGAACAGTAATCTGACTTCAATTTCTGAACTCCAGTACTTCAAATAAATACAATGCAAGTGTGGGTTAGTAGGGTAAAAAGAGATAATTTTCCCATCACAAATTTTCCCATTTATCCTTAAATAAAAGGAAGTTCTAAGTTTTGCACTGTGCATAACATCTCCAACAACCTGGTTTACATTAACGGTAAAACTATCTGCTTAATTTTCAATAATCAGATGATGTTATGCTAGTTTTCTAAAAAGGAATCTCTTGTTTATCCAATAAAGCAGCTAGATTATTGATCAACTACTCCTCTCAGTATTACACTGAAAGTGTAACCACTTGCCTATTTTTTAACTGAAAATCTATTAACACTTATAACTTGTTTGTAATCTCTAATTTACAAGTGACTGTTGCATGGCAGATACCCATAAAGGTCTTCACATAGCCACATTTCTCTAACAGTGAGAAGAGAAATACAAAGAAAGAGACAGAGCCTAGAATTGTTTGTGTCTAATTTCAAGGCTCTTCAGAATATTTCTCATTGCTTAACTTTTGTTATCACCAGTCATATGAACATGAAATACAATTATTTTCACAATTCTTCAGTCCCTCTGTGACTTTCAGGTACTCTGGTTATGTGTTCCAAAAAATAAATTTTTTTTTCATCACTATTCACTTTTCGATTCAGGTGATTATAAGAAAGGCAGATGTTTCAGCATGGGTTCTCTCTGTCACTAGGTACACATGTTCTGCTAATATCTTACGCAGCTTTGTATTTTATGCAATACAAGAATGTTTGTTAATCATATGTAAATAATCTTCTTGAATTCTCTAACCTAAAAGTTGTCCTTATCTTGAAAACATTTAACGATGTGTATAACAACTACTAGCGATCTCAATGACTTACCATTCAGCATGTGAAGAAAAGCTTTCAAAGCCAGAGGACAAGAGTGTGCTTGAATTTAAATTACATTAATATTCATTGCATATAATATACAAAAACTACAAATTATAAATGGACTATGTATGAGCTTGCATGTGTGTAGGCTTGCAACCTACGTGAAGCATCAATAACAAACTTATTTCCATACCATAGGGCTAGTTCTTTGCAAGAAAATAGCTTCAATTTACTGTGATTCTTGTAGCTATTCACCTGACACTGGAGCAAACTTTCAAAGCAAGGAGGTAGTATGCACCAGCATGTAATTATAGAATGTAGCTTTCTATTAGCCAATAAAAAGCATCATTTTTCATATTAGGTCTTTTACATAAAGTTTTGACTCCTGCCCCTCAACGATAAACCTACAGAATACAGAAGGAATCTTCAGTCTCCAGAACTTTAATGAACTTCTTTTATGCTTTATCAGAAATAACCCCAACCTCTCACAAGATTTTTTTTTACTCTATGATGAAGTCTTTAAGGACATAAATATGAGCTAAAATTGTCTTACATAGATTCACTACTTACATCCAGTTGCTGTGCACCTTTCTTTCAAGAAAAGGAATATATTAGAAATGGGGCTTTCGCTGACTGAAGGAAAAAATTTCGAAAACTCCTTCGCAATTTTAGTTTATTTGCATTGCAATTAAAACCCCGAAATAAACAGGAAGAAAGCAGCAATTGGTCTTTGATCTCAGACCCACTTCAATCAAGTACAGTCACAGCAACGTGGTTTGTTAGATTAAAAGATGAATTATTACACAACATTTTCATCTTATTTATAAAAAAAAGTTTTAGGAGTATGACTCTCATTCAAAGGCATCAACCTATCATAGATTTTAAGGTCAGAAGGGACAATTATCTCAGAAAGGTCAAGCCCTGTAATCTGCATCAAGATCATAACTACTATATGAAATATGTTAATGTCAAATAATCTGTAAATTAAAAGCACAGAAGATGCTGGCTATTAGGACTAGGGCACTCTGAGTGCTTTAACCACTAAGCTGCTTCTTGATTCCTTACGTTGGCTGTTCCTGACAAGTAGGGCCCAGCCTCAATAGCAAAGGTGGCTCCACCCCAATTAACCGGATATTTAGGGCAGTTACAGAGAAAATAAAAAAATGTGGCCTTGATTCTACTATGGCTGGGCAAGGCATTGATCTAGGATTCCCTGCTACTATTTTAGTTAAGTCATGTCTGCTTGCTTGGTCTTCTGCTGAGGGTGCTGTGTGTGGTGAGCCGTGCTTAGGCCTTTCTTGGAGCAGTTAATGTGCCTGCTCCCAAGTTCAGCTCCGCGTAGTGGGCTTGGCAACTCTGAGAAAGAGCAAGCTCAACATTGATCTACCAAATTCAGTCTAGTAAAACCTGATAATTCTGAAGTCCTTTGTCTTCACGTATATTATAGGTCAACATTA
The DNA here is from genome assembly GCA_013398225.1 of Steatornis caripensis. Classification (NCBI taxonomy): domain Eukaryota; kingdom Metazoa; phylum Chordata; class Aves; order Caprimulgiformes; family Steatornithidae; genus Steatornis; species Steatornis caripensis. The sequence continues at coordinate 245,832 of VZSC01006294.1, read as the reverse complement.
ATGGTTCAAACACTCCATGGCAAATTCTTTTAGTATTTTTGACATAAGATTGAAAAACGCTGCCTTGTAAAAAATTGTTTATCGCTTCTGAAAGCTAGAATGTGATTTCAGAAGGTGTATGCTTCTTGAAATGTATTATGTAGTCAGCAACTTTAGCTACGGCTTGTTACAAATGTTTTTAACTGGTGACTGAGTGTCCAATAACAATAACCCTTTTTTTTTTTTTTTCAGAAAATGCTGTATATAAGAAACAGTAATTTTTTTGTATTCTGTAAAACTGGAAAGCTCTCCTAAAGGCAGGCAGAAGTAATAATTTAGTACTCATATAAATTATTTTCAAGACACTAACATTTTCAGAATATTAAAGGTAAGTCGCTTAATTTACAGACATAAACAAAAAGTATTTGGAAAAAGCTGATACTGAATTACCTATTAATATAATAAAAATATATCAGAAGTTTCCATTATGTGTTGAAATAACATAAAGAAACTCATGTACTTTTTCTCATCAACCCCTTATTCATGAAGTATTAGAGCACACAGATTTCTGTGCAGATATAGTCTTTAATACCATAATTACAACATAAAAATGTAAAAATTATGTAGATATCATAATAGACAATAACAAGAATAATAACATTGACTTTTCTTTTTTGGGGAAAGATTTACCCAATGTATTTGATCTGCTTTTCTTCTTTATTACTCTATCTACAGTATAAATATGCTCTTTTAATAATGAACACTTCCAAATGACTACCTTTTTCTATATACTTGTGTAGGGTTATTTTTTTTTTGGAAAGTAAAGTTTAAATATTTCATCAGGAGACATTTTCTTGCCATGGAAAGCTATTCAGTGATGATGTGTTGACAGGAAGGAAGCTGATGAAGAAATGGTGGTTGAAAGGCAAGTGGTTGTGGTGTATCGGCTGTGAACATGTAATCAGCATATGTTCTATTCAATGTCAGATTTTAACTATTTCCTTTCTATACATATGCTAAAATGGATATGTAATTTTCCCTTTCACTGAAAGGTAATTTAGAACTTCTTACAAGAAGAAACTACATATATTTAAGCCAAAGTGTCAAAAAAGGCATGAATACTATAACGATACCTGCTGGAACATATATACATTCTAAATATAGGAGACTTCTTCCAAAAACATCTGTACTGAGAAGTCTAACTTTTGCAGTGAAGTACATTAGTGCCAAAAAATGCTGCATAACAGCAGCACTTTAAAATAATGGGGGTGTGGGGGAAGAGTTTTCAAATGAGGCTTTTGTTATAATTCTGATCTCTAAGCGTTTGTGCTCACCTTCTTCCTGCAACTAAACCTATGGAAACAGTTGTATTAATTTGAAGTGACATTTGAGACTTTTATGTATAGGTGGCATCTACCAGTTGTTATTTTATCTCGTTTGTGATAATACTATGATAGTTGATACTGCTTATGTTAGTAAGGCGTTGAAATGAACCTACACTAAGCAGGTCCACATTTCATAGGAGTATGATTTACTTTAAATCTTAATCAATGTTTCTTATTATAAATATACAGAGTTTATTTTCCGACAGATATGTCTGAATATTAGCTTTTGACAAAGAAAAGAAGAAAAGATGATGACCCAAAGATGTGAAAGACGACGTAAAGAAGTGAAAGCTAGGAGAGTTTTGTCAATGAAGTATGCATTGAGCTGGGTTTTTTAATTCTGTCCACTCATCATAACTACAGAAGTCAAAATCATAACTACTTTGCTCTTAATTTTCTTATTATCATTACTTGATTACTTTGGTGATGCTGACCGGTAAACGTTTCTCTTATGTACTACATGATTGCCCTGACAGAGAGCCAAGCCTATTACAGGTGTTTGGGAATTTCCCACAAATATTCTAGCTGCACCTTGAAGGAAGGACTTAACTGGTCATGGTAGGTAATCACTCAATTGAGATCATTAATCACTGGAAATGTGGCAGCCCTCAAAGATCTGCTTTTGTCACATTACGCTGCATTTGCAGGAAGTCTCTTCTAAATGTTACTTCTAAGTGCTGTAAACACCAAAACCAGAAGTTTTGTCTTTTTCTGGGGGAATACTTTAACACCAGACCGCATCAGAATCAGCTTTGAAAACAGGAAAACTTGGTGGCTCTGTCTTCTTGCTGCTTTTGTAGAAGGCTAGCTCTTAAAACTCTTCGTGGTGCTGACCGTGTTTACATGCAAGCAGGATCTCTTGAAAGCAGTCGGTGCTGTTCTTGCACCACAATTGTGTTTGCCTCCATTGCCACAAGCTGTGCTGGCCCTCCGCTGCCTCCCCACGCAGGGCCAGCCAGGGTGGCTTTGAAGTGGGAGAGCAACCTCCATCCCCTCTTTTACACGCATGCAAAGACTGGGCATGTTTCACATACATAGAAATGATTTGCTTGGGGGTGGTGGTGGGGGAAACCTCAACCACAACACTTAAGCTAACTTTACGTAGATTGTTTTTCACCCGTACCAAGTATTTTGCTGTTTTAGCTATACTCATTGCCCACATTCAAATGTAATTGCTCACGATGCATTGAGGTTCCAATGCAAAATCTCACCGTTGGGTGAGGTTCAGCTTTCTCACCAAACTGGCATGACTGAGCTTGCCTTGCTGAACTCATCAGAAACGATATCACTTCCTGCAGCTTTCTTAAATGGGTTCAAAACATCTCTTCACCAATTGAATGTATTCGTATACAATATATTCTGGAGTTTTAAAATTACATATTTTAGAATTCATTTGAATAAATGGTACCATACACTTATAAAATTTTGTAAAGGTGTTCTGCTATTGAAGAGCAGACTATTCATATGTGGTATAGCACATTCAAGAAGAAGGTAAACTTATGGGAACGACCAATACAGATTTCCCCAGTTCTAGTACGTGTGAGATGAGAGTTTCACTTGCATCCATATGCCTGAGGTACCCAGGGAGTTTGGCACTGTCGTATGACTAAACATGTTCACAGCAAGATGAAGCAAAAACGTGAGAAAACCCATCTTGTATCATGTAGTCTTCTTTTTGTGTGTGCGTGGTGTTTTTCTTTGGTTTTACCCAGCCAAATTCACAAAAAGATCTGCAGGTACCAGATCAGGGTACAGACCCTTGAATTTGCCTTCTATAGACAAACCAACAAGTCTAACCTGAACATTGTTTTCTTCAGGGTCTGCTTACAGACTGGAAACTACTTAAGTCTAAATCAGTCGTACTGCTGAATAATGCACAACCGCTGTGTTGGCCTAATTCCATGGTGCCCTGTTAGCCAACAGATGACTTCAATTCACTTGTAATTTCCAATGAGGCAAAAAGGCAGTCACTGCCACAAGGCCAATAGTTTTACACCAGCTGAAAACAGCACAGCTGATGAAGAAGACTGGGTCTCCCCATTCCAGTTCTAACAAAGCTCCAGGGGCCTATATTAAACACACACAGGAGAGAAGTGCTGAGTACTGTTTGAGCTGTACCACCAACACTAAGCCACCTTTTCCTTTCTTGTTTGGAACAGAAAAGGAACACAAGTTTCGGTATGGAGTTGCCCACCCCTTCTCTTTGCTGGACATGCACTGGGATTCTCCTGGAGCCTCTTTCCATCCTGAATATCACTCCTAAAATGGGAAGAGGAGCTCGCTACTGGGTGAGGTGAGGCGAGGCACTCCTGTCTGCCCCCAGGCTGAGACTCCATTAGCCAAACACTCCCTGCTCAGGGAGCGAAAGGAGGCAAGAACAAACATTAAAAAGGCCTAAGCTACTCCTCCTCTGCCTTCCATTTTGCCTTTTTTTTTCTTCTTTTTTTTGGGTACCCTTTGCAACTTTCCTCCTTGTTTTCTTATTTTTGTTTTTGAGAATCATGCCCCTAGCTTATGCTGTGACATTTCTCAAATTAGTATTTCTTCTCCAGCACTAAAAAGAAAACCATTTTTGAAAAAGCTGGCTTTTCAATGTAGCTTTATTTTTCTTTCATTCATTTTTCCTGCTTCCTAATTATTTTCATATTTCCGTATTCTTTACTGTATTCTTTTTTTATTTCAATATTTTCTTTTACTTCTTGCTCTATCTTGTTACCTTATTTCCTCTACTCATTCATTCCTGTTCTGTCCTTTCTGAATTTCTTTCCCACATGTCCATTCAGTTCTTCCCTCATGTTCCTCTTTTACTTTTTTATCCCTCATCTAATTCCTCTGTAGTTATTTTTTTAAGTAATTTTCAGGCAGTGTCCTGTATGGTTTGCTCAGCCTTTCAAGCCTTGGGGATGGGAAGGGAGAGGACTGGAAGGAGAGAAAATGAGGAAGAGGGCTGACTTGAACATATTGTTGTCCTACAGGAAAAAAAATGCTATCTTTGCAAAGTCCGTAAACAGAGTTTGACTGACTCACTCTACGCCATACTGAGTAGCAACCTCGTTTGCTAGGATAATGAGAGCCTCAGAGGGATGGTGGTTCCCTGAAGAATGAAAACATGAAAGAGGACTTCCCCAAAGCCATTGGGTGGAGCACAAAGGATGTGGAAAGACCGGAGGGCTGGAGAGTAAAGACGATGATAGATAAAGGTGAGGAATTCAAGCACCGTGAATATCAACAATTGAATAAGTTGACGTCATAAATGTTTTGGCCTCCATTGACCATCAGCTGGTGAGGCTGGTGGGGTCCACTGTTTTGTTGCTCTGAGCCTGAATAAGTCCAATGCTATGAATTCTATAGTGAATGCCAGTTTCAAGGTATCTAATGACATTTTAAATTATTCATTAATTTAACTGAGAGGTTAGAAAGAATTTCTCCTCTTTTTAAAGGTATTGATAACAAGATTTCAATTCCATGTCAGTATGGGTGCCACAGCAGATTTTATTGAAGTTATTTGCATGCAGAATGCTTAAATCAGTATACAAAAGCCAATCAAAACATGTGCATAATAGAAACCCAGTTCAGGTAAGCTTTACTGGAAAAAGGACCATTTTATTCTTAAATGTCTGAGATACAAACTTCTTTACTGCAGATACAGGCTTAGTTCTTACAGGTGGATAAGTGATGAAACTTATTTTCTATATACTGTATAAAATACCTTAGTAATGCTAGTAAGTCACCTCAGGGATCCCCGCGTGTATTTTTGAACACCATCATCTATGCCAATAATGTTGAACTTCTGTATTTGTGATTTTTCTTTCTTTTTCCGTTTTATAATATCGGTTGTTTGGGTGGTTTAATAAATCCAACTGGATATTATTGATTAGTCACCCATATATTCTTTCCTTTCTTTCTCCATGCATTCCGATTAGCATATTTTCATTGCAGCTCCCTATAATGGAACATTATGAAAAATGTGTCTCCCTGTAGCAATTTTCTCATTTTATCATGAGAAAGAAACGTGTGTGACAGGATTGTACTCTTCTGCAACAGTATTTGGGTTTTTATTTAGTCTTCTAAAAAGTGAGCACAAAGTCATACAGCACAATCAAAGTCTAATTTGCATTTTAGATTTAAATTTCTATAAAAAGCTCCAAGAAGCAGAGTCATGCCCATAAGGAGAACCATCATGACCATGTTTCTGGCTCTGAGTTGCACCAAAAATGGTAATTTATGATATAGCTTGAAATCTGAAGGATGAACTCTTTGTTCCAATATATAGTTTAATTCTTCACACAGAACTCAAGAACAAGTTTCAAGGTGGAGGAAAACCCAGGAAGGTTTGTCCTGTCATGGACAGCTCATGCTATCTATCAGTTGTGCACCCTCATAATGCAGGTCTCTGTCTGCTGGATCTGCTTATGTCAATGAGAGACATATATGCTGGCAATATTACAGATAGTATATGATATTCTGATATGAGGTGAACTCAGGTCTGCTTAATCTTCGTGTAATTAGCTAAAGCTCTGTTTTATTCCATGGTAGTCAACAATGTGATAATGTACTGAAGATAAAAGCTTCTTAATGTCATTTGCTCATAGCAACACAATGAATAAGGAAATTAAAACTGTTTTATTTTATTTTTTAAATAAGATGTTCATTCTTTTGAATGTCAGACGAAAGTGGAGATCAAATGAAAAAGAGAAAAGAAAAGATACATAAACCAAACTGATTGCAAGAAAGGGTATAAATTAATTAGGCTGTAAGGTATTTTGGTTTTGCAGCCATCTTCCTTTATAATCTCAAAAAAGATCTATACTAATAAATGTTAAACGTGTGCCGAAACTAACGTACGTGTATGAACTTGTCTGTGCTTACAAATGGAATAATTTAAACAGAACATGGCAAGGGAATTGGAAAAACAAAGAAACAACCACACCTATCCTTGTAAAGCATGTAAAACTGAATAACATGAAAGAGTACGAGCGAGTGAAAGAAAATTGTATGCGTGCGTGTATAAGCTACTTAAGGTGATGATATTAAATGAATGTATCACTAATGCCGGGTCGATGAGGTGGACCTGGTCAGCTTCCTCTTTCCATGACAGAATAAGATTTGATCAACGCAATAATTAAAGAAGTGTTTCATCTGTTAATTACTCTGTTATTGTCAGTTTTAACATTTCTTGTGAATGCAAGCCATAATGCTGAGATTTTACAGGAAAATTCCTTATGGCATTAAACTGCTAAAATTCCAAAATTTTAATGTGGGATGCAATGACATTCTAACTTAATACTTCTGGGATTATAATTTTATCCAAAATGTACTCTACACATTGTAGAAATCGCAGAGGGTCTTCTTTTGCGGTTCTGTAGCCACCAAACCAGAACATCATAACAAAACTCTATGGAACTTGAAGTTGATATCAGCAGGAACAGTGTATCTTCACCAGTGTAAAAACATCAACTGAGATACCTAATTCCAAATATAAGGTTTTGCCCTGGTAATGCAAGGCAATTTTTATTTTTTTTTCCAATGTGGGCATGTATTTTCAGATTTTTTTTTTGAGCAGTATAAAGTAAATGGAAAAAAAAAAGACAAAATGTAAGCTATCTGATTTTGCTATATGCAAAGTGAAATATGTGAGACTATTTAAAACACCTTTTTACTCTCTATCAGTAAGTAAATACTTATTTTGTAATTTGAAAACAGCTTTCGGTAGTGTAACAATTCTATGTATATTCTAGCACATATAGTGAGACTTTGGAGTGCTCCAACATCAAGCAGAGAACCCCAACCACATCCTGATGGAAATCAAAATCATCCCACCTTTGCACTCTCTCTTCTCCTCTGTGTCCTGATTTCCACTGGATGGGAACTTGTGCGTGCTAATAGCCGTTTGCACGCCAATATGCAGCTACATATTTCTCTGTTTGGGCAACTACAGGGCCAACAATGCACCGTGCACACCCCAGCTCACCAGTTAAATGCAGCCGTAAGTGTTACCGATGCCCGCAGAACTGCGCGAGGAGTTTTGTTCAACAACATGGAGAATGTGCTGTTATATATTACTAAAACTATGCAAAGTATAAAAATGTTTCTTCTTTCTTCAATTGCCATTAAAAGTTTCAATTGGGATTAGTTTCTTTTGTGTCGTATGGTATACAGAAAGTAACGGTCAATCTCCATTCAATATTCAGAGAACTTAAACAGAAAGACCATTTACAGTGTCTGATCTTTTGACCTTTCTTCCATCATAGGTCAGCTCCTCTACTAGCGGGCCCAGTAGTTTGTGCTTGATTAGTACTTTAACATCCTTTTGGTCTTAAGAAGTAATTATTCTGAAAAGCCTCTGGTCTTGGTTTAAGATCTTTAGAAGCATGAGTCTCTAACCCCAACACCCCTTTTGTTTAACATGCTGAGCTTTTAAAATCTCTCACAGTGTAGAGTATCTACCAGTTTTCAAACAACAATCACATCTTTTTATCTGTTGCTTTTAAATTCTTTACTATAAGACTCAAGTACTTTGTTCTAGTACTGTTCTCACCAGTATTGGACACAAAAGTGAATCTGTTTTTTTTCCCCAATCTCTGTATATNAAATCTCTCACAGTGTAGAGTATCTACCAGTTTTCAAACAACAATCACATCTTTTTATCTGTTGCTTTTAAATTCTTTACTATAAGACTCAAGTACTTTGTTCTAGTACTGTTCTCACCAGTATTGGACACAAAAGTGAATCTGGTTTTTTTCCCCAATCTCTGTATATGCGAGGGTCACACTAACTCAGCTTTGTTGACTCCTTGCATTGGAAGCATGTGTTCCTTTGCTGCTCCTGGTATAATTCCTCCACCAGGACATGAAAAAGGCCAAGGTACTCAACACCTTCTTTGCCATTGCCTTCACTGGTAAGACCTGCTTCCAGCAGTCCCACATCCCTGAGACCAGAGGGAAAGTCTGAAGCCAGGAAGGCTTACCCTCAGTGGAGGAGGATCAGGTCAGGGAACGTATAAACACACTGAACATACATAGATCTGTGGGACTGAGTGCTGAGGGAGCCAACTGATGACATTAGAAAGACACTCTTGTCTTTGAAACATCATGGCTATTGTGGGAGGTTCCTGAGGTCTGGAAGAAAGCAAATATCACTCCTGTCTTCAAGAAGGCCGAGAAGGAGCATCCAGGCAACTACAGGCCACTCAGACTCACCTTGATCCCAAGGAAGGTGATTGATCATATAATCCTGGAAGCCATTTCCACACATATTAAGGGTAAGAACGTGACTGGCAGTAGTCAGCATGGATTTATGAATCCAACTTGATAACCTTCTATGATGAAATTACTAGCCTGCTGGACAAGGGGAAAAATAATGCCAAAACCAGTGGATGTTGTTTGCTTTGACTTTAGCAATGCTTTTGACACTTTTCCATAACATCCTCAGACAAAATAGTGAAGTACAGGCTGGATAAATGGACAGTGATGTGAACTGAAAACTGGCTCAACTGCTGGGCTCAAAGGGTTGCAACCAGCTGCTCAACGTCTAGCTGGAGGCCAGGCACTACTGGAGTACCTCAGAGGTCAACTGAGTCTGATACTGTTATTTTCATTACTGACCTGGATGATGGGATGGAGTGTGTACCCTCAGAAAGTTTGCAGGCGACATAGAACTGTGAGGAGTAGCTGGCATGCAAGAGGGTTGTGCCACCATTCAGAGGGACCTTGACAGGATGCAGAAATGGCTCAAGTGGCAAAGGGTCCAGCAAAGGGCCACAAAGATGATTAATGACTCAGAGCATCTGACATACAATCAGAGGCTGAGAGAGCTGTGACTGTTGAGCCTGGAGGAGTCTCAGGTAGGATCTTATCAATATGCATAAATACCTGATGGCAGGAAGAAAGGAAGTGGAACCAGGCTGTTTTCAGTGATACGACAAGGGGCAATGAGAAACAAACACAGGAAATTTCACTTAAATGAAAGAAAATACCTTTTTTAGTGTGACAGTAGTCAAGCACTGGCACAGGTTGCCCAGAGAGTTTGTGGAGTCTCCATCCTTCAAAATCCAGCTGGACACAGTCTTCAGCAACCTGCTCCAGCTGACCCTGCTCTGAGTAGAGGAGTTGGATAAGATGATCTCCAGAGATGCCTTCCAACCTCAGTCATTCTGTGATTTTGTGGTTCTGTAAATCATCACTTGACAGTATTGCATTGTTAGGTGCAGCTTAGGCATGTTCTTTCAACAAAAAGGGATCTTTTATTTTAATGTAATTTATTTTCTTATAATCAAGTTACGGTACAAGTGGAAGAAAACTTTAAGTGCAAAACAGACCCTATTTGGGCCAGAATAAACAAAAAAAGTAGATAAATAATAAATAAATAAATAAATAATAAAGAAAGTAGACATTTGAAAGAGCTTTAAAGCTGGGTACAAGATGCTTCCGTGTAAAGTGACAGGGAAAGTTAGAGTGATGTTACTGAAAAGCAAAAATAGAAGTGAAAGTATCATTTTATGTACTGGTTTTCCCCCCAAATAAGCAAAGACAGAATGGCTTGGGTTTATACCATCTAATACAGGACAATAAGCTGAGACCCCTAGGCAAGGTCAGTAGATACTGAGAGCAAAGACGAGCATCTCCCAAAGGTGAATCCCCTCTCCATCAAACCTGTTTGCAGGGGGCCCCTCTCACCCTAGAGAGTAGTGACGGAACTTGGAAATCTGTCTTCATGACTTAAAATGACTTCAATATCTAAAGTGCAGAAGAAAGACTCTTGGTCAGTCTTAAACCAATGTGCACCAGAATTAAAAGCTTCTAGTAACTTTAGGTGGCTGGGAACAAAATGAATGATCCATAGTTCTATGAATGCTGTTTTGAGATAAAGATTTATCTGACTTACGGTATGATAAATACTGGGTATTAACATGTTTCAGGGCATGTATATCTCAAAACTAATCTCAGAACTGGCTTGAGGCACCTCAACAATGTAGGCAAAACTAGGTGGTCGTAAAGGGCATTTCACATGCAAGTGGGTTAGCATAAGGAAAACTGGGAATTTGGTCAGACATGGGAGATGTGGCAGGGCAGGAAGGCTCAGAGGGCTTCAGGAGAGACCTGTGTGTGATGAGGTAGGGTTGAGTTACACGGGTTACTTGGGCAGCTGCATTGGAGGGAGCAGCAAAGGCCTGTGTGGCTTCTGGGGGCTGGAAGAACTCAGTGACTTGCCAGGCTATGAAGCTGAGGAGAGGCCTGGGACAGGACGTGGAGGTTTCAGGAGATTGTATAAAGTGTCAGAGAGGTCCAGAAACTTATTTTTATTTTCCCACTTTTGTCCTTGAAAAATTGCTAATTTACCAGCTGATTGGATTTAAAAGTCTGGAGCACCTGCCTCACCGACAGCAGCCAACTCAACCTCCCATACGGAGTTATATGGGAGACTTATATGCATTATCCTCCCATATTGGGTGCTTGGTGTACGTAGGGCATAGCTGCGCCTGCCATAGCAAAGAGGAAAGGGTGAGGCTGGGCTGGGGGTCAGAGGCAGAACTGGGCTGCTGACTTTTGAGCAAAGCCTAAGAGATGAGCAGAGCAAGATGCAACTGCTGCTACAAGAAGGAATCAAAATGAGCTGCTGACCACCTATTTGGACTGGTTCTTTGGAGGCAACTGTGTGTCCACCGAGTTCAGTCTAGGTACACAGAGTTGTACAGTCATGTTTCCTCTGTCTCTTACAAAGGCTACTTTACACTGTCCCAGAAGGTCACCACCCTACGTACCTGATTATTTTGGTCTTTCCTGAAGCCAGCTATGCAATAAGTATTTGTAAAACTTAGGAATAGATGCAATTTAAAAAGAAAACCAGTTTAATAAGAAATACTGTGTTCCTATGTGTAGAAAAATTTGGTAGGAGATCAATATGCCCTAAAGACCAGTGAAGTCATCTATACAATTGCATGTATGTCAGTTAGGATATTACATGGCCTTCAGTGTAAGTTACGCAACATAATACATCTTTACATACATCTCTAAGAATGCATGCATGTTTCAAGACTCGGTTTGATTGACTCTGAATATCTATGCCAGCATTGGCTCAACTTCTGAATTATTTCTACATTTCCTTAAATAATGTTTCAGAGAGATGCGTGAGAAAGAATAAAAAATTTCACATTTCAATATAATTCAACTAAGCAGCTTTCATTTCCCCTAGCTTCATGTAGGATGATTCTTTAATGGTCTTGATCAAGGTCATAGCTGGCCTTGCAGAATGGATGGTATATAGAAGGACTCCATCTTATATTTTCAGACAGCATCCCTATTTGGACTAGTTTTGATCACATATCTATGACATATCAATTCAGGCAAACCTCACTTTGTAGTGCTGAAGCCAAATAAAGAGTCAGGTAAGCATACAGAGAAATAATCTTAAAGACTTGTACTAGTTATAAAAGTAAATTTTACTGGTTACACTCAACATCAAACCATTCAAGTCAAGATTAGGAACCCCAAAAGGATATATCATCTGCTTGCTTTTCTTAAGTTAACAAAGCAAACACTTTCTTTTGTTTGAAATGAAGTAATTTCTCTAAATATTTCAATTGCTTTTATTCTTTACTAGCCACTGAAAACTGATAAGAACCCAAATGTAAACAATCTAAGTAGGAAGTTTTCATTTAGAAACATTAGCTGATCAGGTATACAATTTATGCGTATGTTGTGGACAGTGTACTAGCCCTAGTGAGATCACAGAGAACAGACTTTCTCTTCAAATGTTCATGTCAGAACACACAATGAAACTTTACATAGCAGAATGAAGAAAGTTGTGTTTTTTTTAATTTCATGGATTAAAATCTAGAAGGTATAAAAATAAAAACTTTCTGAAACACTTTCCTCTAGAGCTTGTCACACTGATTTGTAAGAGTTTGTTTGATCATGAATGTCTGCTTTTGAATGGAGATGAAGAGACTGCTCATCTCAGTCATCATCTAATCAATACTCTAAGAAAGCCCTAATAATTTCATCCCATGTTTACTGAAACAGTGGCTCTTTTGCAAACCTTTGCCATATTTTTTTTGCTAGCAATTCTAGATGCGTACAGAATAGTAATAGTAAGACATCCAGAGTACTGGCAGTATTTCAAGCTGCCACCTGCATTGCTACCATTGTGTCATTTAATTGTACTCATAGAAGCTCCAGTTGCCATTTGATTAAAACAAATTGGCCATTGGCATTACACCTACATTCCTACTTACACTAACTGAATTGGCTTAATGATAGTAACACTAACACATTTACGGAAGTTCGTAAAAGCTAAAAGAAAAAATGGTTAGAAAGCAAGGAACATTTTGAAATATGACAGAACTATATTTGTGAAATGAAAGTTGTATCTACAACTTCATTTTGGATTTCAGTAGCACAACATTGGAATTCAGGTTTCAAAATTTCTGTTCCCTTCTTTTTCTTCTCCTTGAGCTCAACAGTTACCTGTTTCCTCACTCACAAGAAATACTACTGCCCTTTCACAGTTCCCAATCCCCTGCGCTGAGACCTTTCCAAACGTTGTGCTTCTCAGAAATCCTTCATATCTGCATGTTTTACTACTCCTTAGGGGAAAAAAAAGAAATAAGCCCTTGGGGTTTGTGTTGTTCCAAACAGGAGGGCATATGCAAGGACACTTTGGAGACATGTCCTAGGAAACTGTTCTAAATACAAATATTTATGTGAGAGGAAAATGAAGCAGTATGTTAGAGTTGTACAGATTCCCAGGTACCAGTCAGCAGAAGCCACAGGAACTTTGGGACAAAAGATGAAATGCTGTAAAACAATTCACTACCAACATCTCCATTTGCTACCTTCACCTATAGATGAGAAAGCAAGACTCAACAATGAATGAAATAATAGAATGAAAATGCCTATGCACAGCTGCCAAAGGATAGGCCGGTTTTGGTTACCAATGCAAATGACTATTTTTCGAATCTCAAGGCTAGTTTAATGCATGTCATTCATTAGCTGAAGCACTACACTTCTGTAACACATTTTTCATTTTCTCTATACTGTTTGCATATCTCTCTCTAACATAGCTGTATATCCCCTTCCCTAGGATATTTGTATCCAGCAGAGAAAGGAAACAGACGAGATGTAGCAGCACTAGGTGTAGCAGTACAAGATGTAGTAATAGAATTACAAAACAATATAGCTACAAAACTAGTACCAGATGTAGTAATATTTTCAAAACCTGTTTAGTCATTCTACGTTCTCCTTCGTGTCTGTAATGCTATTTTATTTTTCTGACATGCCACAGTATATAAATGCCACCAAGTGACTATTTTCTCTACAGTATTAAATAGTTTTTCGCCTTGATTATAAGAAAATCAAGGTTTGAAGACATATTTGCATTCCTCAAATTCACACTTCCATTTGTTAAATTAATTTTGTGATTTTGTTTAAATAATCAGATAACCTAAATAATCAATTTACAAAAAGAAAGGAGAGAAAAATATTCTCAGGCAATTCAGTGTTCGTACATAAAATCCCAAATGGTTATGACTCAATTTCATTCTGGCTTTCATTCATACTGGCAATTGTTAAGTTTTTCATGATATTACTTACGTACCTAAAAATACTGAAATTTCTCTTAGAATTCCCCTTCCAGGAAGGTTCACCTTCCAGAAAAATTTTTCACCTGATGCTGTAGGAAAGAGAGTATGGCAACATGTCTACAGTTCAATGATATGCACATAAATTATAGCTCTGTCTACAACAGAAACCAGTCTGAATGATAGACTAATGTATTAGGAACTTAGCCAAATCTTTTAAAAGAAAAATAATAACATGCAATTTTGAAATAGAGTCCTTCATTTGCCTGAACAAATTGTGTTTGATTCATTAGCCGGAGATAAACAGCAGTTGCTCTGGCAAGCTTTCAATGTCAGACTGCCACTTTTGCCTTTTGTTCTGTTCCAGCAAGGTTCTTTCATTACTTTTATAACAGTTGTCTCACATACTCTGATCAGAACTCTGTATCATTAAAATTGATATTTAGATCTAGGTCCTTGGTATTAAATCCACCCACCCTTTGTTCTCCCCTGTCCACATTGCAATATTGCTATACTATCATATGCCTTTTACCACTACTACATCAACTACTACACTGCTGCATAAAGTACAACTGAAGCAAAAGCATTATAAAAAAAGTTTATTAGTGAATAAAAATTTTCGGTTAAAAACGATGCCATAATATCTACTGTTATCCTTCAATTGGAAATTGTTCTAAGGTAATCCACATGCTAAAAGCATCCTTTAATAACATACTGTTAATTACATATTCCATGTCTAAATATTTGCCCAGTATTTGCTAAGCTTAAAGGAAAATTTTAATGTTCATATGCAAATGTGCATATAGATTAACTCCTAAAAAGTATTCTCAACTTTATTTTTGCAGAGCAGAGAACTAAAGAATGCTTATATCATATTCTCTTCTTAAATTTCCTTTTTTCACCACTGCAAAAATTAAGGTCTAGGAAATAGCACCAGGCTAAATGACGGAAGAATACAGTCCTTATTTTTCATGCTGGGGAATTTAATGAAGTTTTAAGCAAAGTCCAGAATACATATAGTGTTATGAATGCAAGACAAATAACAAATTAGAGCTTATTGGTGAGTTGAGAGGATACACTGCCTGATGTAAAATCAGCAAATCAGCAAGAATATGAAGGCAAAAGGGAAGTGGAGGCAGTCACAGGGAAAGAAAGAACAGAAGGCAGGAGTAAGACGTAGTCAGTATAGAATATTTGCTAAGGACAATCAGCAGTATCATTTCGCAGAATAGCATAGCAATACTTCCATCACAGTGGTAGTATTACATTCACACTGTTACAGTCTCCTGTTTCAGTTGTCCTCTAAATCTGTCCTGTTAGAACTTGACTTTGTGTGGCTTTGGAAGCTAAGGAAACTCTCAGAGTTGCTCCATCATATCACTCTGTTTTACCAAACAAATGCTACAGTTAAAGTCCAGGAGTGAAATCCTGGGATTTTTGCCAATGACTTCAGCAGGGACAGGTTTTCATACCTGAAATGGTTAGGAGTCCTAACCATTGCGACTTGCACTGCCGGACTTCAAAGTGCAGAAGCTTAGGGAGCTATCCCTTCACCTTGTGTCACTGGGCACCACTGAAAAGAGCCTGGCTCCGTCCTCTTTGCACCTTCCCTTTAGGTGCTTATACACATTGCTGAGGTTCCCTCCTGACCCACTCTTCTCAGGGCTGAGCAGTCCCAGTTCTCTCAGTCTTTCCTCACATGTAAGGTGCTCCAGAGACTTCATCATCCTTGTGACCATTTGTTGGACTCTCTCTAGTGTGTCTATGTCTCTCTTGTACTGGGGAGCCCAGCACTGGACACAGTGCTCCAGGTGTGGCCTTACCAGCGCTGAGTAGAGGGTAAGGATCACCTCCCTTGACTGGCTGGCAACAGTCCTCCTAATGAAGCCCAGGATGCCATACACCTTCTTTGCAGCGAGGGCACAATGCTGGCCCATGTTCAACCCAGTGTTCACCAGGACCCCCAGAACCTTGTCTGCCAAGCAGCTTTCCAGCTGGGTGGCTCCCAGCATGTATTGTTGTGTGGGGTTGTTCTTCCCCAGGTGCAGGACTTTGCACTCCTCCCTGCTGAACTTCATGAGGTTCCTGTTGGCCCATTTCTCCAGCCTACTGAGGTCCCTCTGAATGGCAACACGACCCTCTGGTGTATCAGCCACTCCTCTGTGTGGATGATGACATTTCCAAGTTCCTGAAACTTCAACAATAAACATGTATCTTACACATTAATTGGAAAAATGTCAATATTAGATGTTACATAGTAAAATATTGTTACAATTATCTGTCATACATAATACATACTTGGTCAATTCAATATGACAGTAATCAAACTTATGCAAAATCTCTCTTTGGTGTCCAAAACAAAGCTGTATATTCTTCAAAGTTGTTTTGTACTCTGAGTGTAACCCTTCAGATATTATTCACTTGTTTCTTCATGACTGAGAGAAGCAGTTGGTGTAAATGAAGTCCTTTATCTTAATAGCACGGTGACTTTCCTTGCTATCACTGTTCTCACATGCTCAAAAATTTCAGTAACAGAAACCAGCAAGGCCAACATTTACTGTTTGTTGTTTTTTTCCTCTGCCCAGATTTGTTGTTTTATTTTTTGCTTGAGTTTTTTAGAAAGTTGCAGCACATTTATTTTGATCTTTGTTCAGTTACCAAAGAGGAAACCGGGGCTGGGGGTGGGCGTTCATTATGAACAAAAATGTAACTACATGTTCTTAGACACCTCCATAGTGAAACTTGCTTAGCAAGTGTCTGAGCATCCCAAAATTACTTCTGCTAAAGTTAATAGAACTTTTAAAAACAGTATTCATGAGAAGGTTGGAGTATAGCATTGCATAGACTCATTTGTGTTGTAAACTCTACACAGCTCTCCAATATCACAGTGGAGAATGGTATCAGTCTGTAATCAATGTTAATCCCAGAAGAATTCATTAGAAACTGTAGTTCATCTCCTCTTCCTTGCACATCCACTGGAGGACATCACAGAGACTTCCTGCTGTTTGTTATAAAAAGTTTAGGTTTTCAGTAAAAAGCTATGCCTCGGGTCATGCTCTCTCTACCTGGAGAGAGAAGAACTGTTGCTTTGGCCTCTGATACAAGAAAGATTCAGAGTATGAAATATTCTTAGATGACCCGATCCAAAGAAATATCAGGCATTCTAGAAAAAGATGCAAAAAAGTAAAGGAGGAATTCTAAAATGAGGGCCGATGATACTGGGATCTGAGGGAAAATTACTTCCTGATCTTAAGTGTAATGACTGATGATATCCCTGATGTTGCCAGTCTTTGATACTTTCCAAACTTTGAAGCAAGGGAATAAAAATTCCCCTGGAGTCTAAACTATGCATCAAAACTTGTAAAAATTCCATCCTGTCTCATGCACAAATTAACTGAACTCATGATCCATGGGATAAACTGAATTCAATAAAAGACACCACAACAAATATTGCCAGCACATTAAAAGCAAGCATGAGTCTGTAAAACAGTTCATAAACTTCACGAGCATCATACTTAAACAATGAGAGTTTCTTGCCTATTTTACTTCATTTGAAAAGCACCTAGAGTTTCACTCTCTTAATAGCTACAGACCTTATAAATACAATATCTTTGTAAGGCTATTATACCTAAAAATCTTTCCAGCTCTGATGATTATCCAGACGAATTTTAAAGAATAATCACATCTCCTCTAAAACTATCACTTTGATAGCTTAAATAGACTTTTTAACTTCCTAAAATATGTTCTTCTATTATTATCTTAGCCTTTCTCCACCTCTGTTCAAATTATTTTATAAGCATAGATGATGAAAACTTGAAGTGACAATTTAAAGAACATCTTGCTATTATTATGCACTGTAATGTTAAAATTCCTCAGCCTTTACTGAAAATTATTTTTTTGATCTTAAAATGACTCTGTCATTCTAGACAGGATAATCCTCGTGTGAGCTACCATTAAACCCAATTCTCTCTCTTGAAGTGCCAACTCCAGTTGATAAACCTTCAATTTAGAGTAAAAACTCTGGATTCAGTCCCTGTGTGCATTACTTTCTACAATGGTATTTCATCCTACTTCTGTAATTCCAGTTCACAATGTGTGACCCACCTGTTCCTACTAAAATTGGCAGGATTTCTGAAGTATTATCTACATTTTTAAAGCAGTATCATGAATAATGATATTAAGCAGAACTTGTTCCAAAACTGATTCTTGGAAAATATAATATCTAGCCTCTATCCATCTGGACAACTGTCTTATCAATGTATCTCATTGTAGTCTTCCCTTCAGCTATCATGCTAATCATTCCACAGTCCTTGTTTTAATTCCCACTTTCCTTTCATTTCCTTTGATATTCACTTTAATTCCTTTGAATTAATGCTTTGCCTTAAATTTAGATTATAAAATTGACTGCAACGATCCTATCTAAAGGACGTCGAAGAAAGATATACTATAACATGACACAATCTACTTTTGCCAAAATCATATTGAATTTATCTTATTTAAACTCCACATTCTTGGTTACTCTTCCTTTCAAAATCTGTTACAGCATATTGTATTAAGGATAAATGAAGAATTATTTTGGATATCCCACTTTTCCTTTTCAGATACATCTATCACACTTCCTATTCTCTGATGGGAATAAATAAAGTGCTACTCCCAAAACTGCAGGTTCCTTTAAAATCACTGTTACTGAACACTATCCAAGCTGTTCAGACTTCACACAACACATGCTTATTTTTGTAACCACCATGGAAGCGATGATTTCCATTTCCTGTCCTTGTTGGATAATCTTTCCTTAGTTGTATACATGATTTCTTCTATTAAAACTGGGGCAAAGTATTAAGATCTGTGGGATCTGATGATCCTTAATCTCCACCTGATCCTCAGGATAGGGTCCCACTTGCCCCCTTCATATTATCTCAATAGTACTGTGGTTAGAAATCTTACAATTTCCTTTTGTTTCTTTGAAGGATCTAGCTCAGACAGATATTTTGTCATTCTCACTGTATTTTTGTACCTTTTGACCTATAGATTGACAACCTTCTCATTTCAGTAAATTCCCTGCTTACCTACAATGTCCTCTGTTGGGCATTTAGTGGTCCAGGCAGGTCCATATTTCTTCCCTGTCTACTTATTTCTGCTTGAAACTCAAGCCCAGACTATTGAAATTTTATCTTCATGTGATTTCGTGTGCCTTTCACATTTTGGTCCATAGGTGCCTCTCAGCTGCTTTACAGCCTCAAAATTTGGTCTCCTGAAACCTGAAGCTTTAATTATTACTGACCTGTTTGTCTATCGTGCACTTGAGTCTACTGTGGCAGTTTTGAATCCCTCTGTGCTCACTCATTCCAAGATTACTTTCTCAAACAACTTTTCTCACTGCTCAGTCCCCCCTCTTAAATTAAGATTCATGGCTTTTAAAGTAAACGTAACATAGCAGTTACATTTCTTTACTTGGCAAAGAAACCTGTCCAGTGTTGTCTCCAAGAATACTTGTGCTGCTGTTATGGTATGATTGATCACTGCTGTAACCTGTTAGCTTTTTTTTTGTCAAAACTCTTTCTAGGCAATCTAAAATTTCCCATAACTCAGACTATGTATTTTTCTCATAGTTTCCAAGCGTTTTCTAACCCATATCCAACCCCCTTGTGCGGATTATAAAAACTGTCCAATGTGTTAGGAGAGTGCTCTTGTTCTTTTCAAAAATAACCTGTTCTTCAAGTGATTTCTACCTAACTGTTCTCTTACATTCAAGGAATATGGATATAAAAAGTTTCAGTTTTGATACCTGATGTGACAATAAAGGAGTCATAGGATAAGTAAAGATAGTACATGAAAAAATGTTTGATGAATAATACTCAAGCAACCCCCATAGCAGCCCCTCCTATGCAATTTTATTACGCATCTTTGATGTAAGACAAAATAAAGCTGTGCAAAACAAATACTTCCTGTATAAAAATATTCTCATTCTAATTTTTTTCCATTTAGATATAATACTTTCTTAAATATTTTTCTTAATACATAACTCAGAGATAGAGAAGAAAGCATGATACAGAACTAAACCCAGACTTCAAATGTGCCCTATAAGCTTTTTTAAAAAGCAAGAAATCACACTTGTCTCCTATCACTTAACACCCTCACCTCTCCTAGATCTCTAGGAAAATTCAACAGAGATTTTATGAGAGGAAAATAAAATTAATCTGCTTTACCACATCCTATTGAAGGTCCATTAAATTCATACTATCACAGCAATGATGGATGCTTAGGGGGGAAGTGTAAGAAGCAAAGCATGTGCAGCATGGTCTTTTCCCTGTATACTCTCCAACTCTGCCAATCAGCATTTAGGGACTTCCAAAGCCAAGGGTTCAGACCCGTGTCTCTAGCAACCACTGTGGGGTTTTTTTCTGTATCCTTTTTCTGATGTATTTATGCTTTTGTTTTCCGTAAGACGACAGCACTGAGTGGCACCATTTGATTACTTACCGTAAAAATAAAAGTGCCTGCTTTTATTTGTTTTATCTCTATTGCCTGATTGTTTCGTTTGATACCCTCTAAACTCTCAGCTTGCAAGAAACTGTGACTAAACATTCCCTATCTTTCCCTGTATGTCACTTGTTACATTGCAAACATTTGTCACACTCCTTTTCCTCACACCTCTGACCTTCCACCCACTGTCTTCCATTGCTGATACTACATTTAATTTCATTATATGAAAACCACTCATTTTTATTTCCATTCTTGATAGCTTCTCTGCCTCCTATAGGTGTTTTCTGAGATGACTGGACCAGCATGTAGTATTCAAAGTGTAAATCCATGGATTTACACAGTGGCATGACTGAGTTTTCTATTTTCCATTCTCTCTTCCTTTCCTAATAATTTTTAAGATGCCACTTGCTTTTCAAATGCCACTGAATAACGACTCAAGATTTTCCGAGAAACAACAGTAACCTTTACTGTGAGGGGTTTCTGCACTGAAAGCTGTTCACGCTTTTTCGTGTAATTCAGGACAGAGTGTGTACACTTCTAGAAAACAAATACTCATACTTTGGTAGCAGTGAAGATTGGTTGGCTACAGATATCATTAGTTCTTATCATCGCTACCACTTGACTGTCTAAATTGTCTCACCTATGGTAGATCTTTCTCTGTCCCTTCTCATATCAAGAGAAAAGAGGAAGAAGCAGCATTTATAGGAACTTGTTAAACACACAAAAAAGCTGCACTGAAATTTCTTATTTACAAGACATATTTTGACTCCTACTGTTGAATTTTATGCATTAGGTTAGTTTATGACACTTCATCACCTATCATCTCCTTTTCATTTCTTTTGTTTTGGACCAAGCTTTTGATCTAATTTTGAAGAAGCTACTTCTAATGTGAGCTCTTTTGCTTCCTTTTGTTCTTTATTTTGGCCTGAACACAGCAAGAAAAACTTTAATATTTCCTTCATTGTCACTTAGAGGTAGAATATCCTGGTTCCGCACTTCCAAATAAACTGATGTGGAAGCCACTATTTTCCTGGCATTTCACCTGAAGAGACATTTTTTTAAACCAAGTGTTAAATACGCCCATGCAATTTGAAACAAATAATTTCAATTTAATATAAATATTAATTACTTGTATTTAAACTGATTTTATTAAAACAAAACCTATTCAATAAAATGTATCAAGTTCTAAAAAGATGTTTTTATATAAAGATCTGGAGGTATTTATATTTAAATGGCAAAGACAGACATTATCCAGCATTGTTTGAAATAGCACAACGAAATACCTGATTATTTCCCAGTTCCAAAAAAGCACATCAAAAGCAAGATGTGCTGTGACAACGGGTACACTCAGATCACAATAAGTGCACCTTTTGTTAGGCAAATAGTGGTTTTCATATAAGAGTAATAATGAGAATTACTAAGCGCAAACGAAAAAAGCTACTTTAAATACAGAAGGTGCACTTTATCATTCCGAGATGTAAAACTGATGCAACATAAAATTTAGAAAAACATTTAAATGAAAGCAATTTCAAAATAGGAGATTTCGTCTTAAATTTCAGAGTATGCTTGCATTTTATTACGAGAAAAAAAGGAAAAAGAGAAGTGCAAAAGCATGATGCTATAAGCTCCAGAGTCCTATTCAATCCAACCCTCATGTGGGAATGAGTCATGTATAAAGCTTCAGACCACTGATAATAATGATTCTCTAAATTAAAGATGAGCTTTATCCCATCTTCTTTGATGATTAAGAAAGCCAAATTTTGAAAGCTAATTAGTTTCTCAGTTAGGGTCATTGTTGTTTATTGTGCAGGCACTCTTAAGGTAATTAGTATGCCTGACCTAAATTAAGAACATTTAGTACATTTTATTAACAATGCACAGTAACAGAAACACCTGACCAAAATATGATTTGGGCCTCTGTCTTCTGAGGCGGCCTACCAAGGAAGCAAATTTCATGTTCAAGGATGCTTCCAACATAAACATCTGGCTGCAGATTGTTGGTTACTCAACCGGCAAAGGTTGCACCACCCCGCTGCACAGGCAAAAGTGGCTTCCATGTTTTCCCAATCCTTTGTCAGTGTTATATTGCTTCACATGTTGTGAGGAGCTGAGCACAGCCAGCCAGGAAAGTACTCTGAACTGCCTAATGAAGCGGTAAGAACTGGTTTGCTCTTCTAGCTCAATAGTCTGCTGCCCTCAGCAGTAGAAAGTAGCTGATCTTTAGAGAAAAAAGAGTAGCAATCCGAGAATATTGAATGTTCCTACCTGTCATATACCCTGCCAGCTTCCAACAATAAGCATTTTACAACTTTCTGAACCAAAAGTGGCACTGCATTCAGTATCTGTGGTCTAATTATTCTGGCACTTGGCTATGAGAAACAGTAAGCAGTCCTTCCCACCTCATCTTCTCTGTACCATTACCAATTGTGTAGACCTCTACCACACCACACCCACTTCTTTGTTCCAAGCTCAAGAATCCTGCTCTGCCTAGTCCTCATAACCACAATCTTTTCTTGTTGCTTTTTTGTACCATTTTTTCTTCTACTACTCCTTTCATGAAATGGGTTAATAGAGCTGGAAACTATTTTTAATATATGAAGGTATCTGTTGTTACAGAGAATGCATAAAATTAAACATAAAGAGGTTTGTGTTGTTTCTTTCCAAATAATTACTGCTGTTTTATTTCCCTTTGACTGTCATCAGTCACTGAGTTCATGATATTCCCAGAGAACCATCCCAAATTATTGTCAGCAAGGCAATGGCAAGGCTAGAGCCTGTCATTCTGTTCTTATAATTTTAGTTAAACTTTCCATTATTATATTAATTTAGAATTTCAGTTATCAATTTATCACCCGTTCACTCAATATGGTAATATTCTTGTGTGACTTTGGGCAGTCAGCCTTAGATTTGGCTGTCATGAATATGAATAATTCTCCACTGTTACTGTGTTACTATTACTCTCTTTTCCCGTATCTTTCACAAATATATGGATAGGTTCCAGCTGTCAGACTCCCCTATAGCAGACCTTCCATAACTCTTCTTTTCCTCATTTTAAACCACATTGCAGTTGATTTGTGAGATATAACATCCCTCTACAAAAGCCACGCTAATTCTTCTCCAGTATTTCATATCTATTCATGTGCTCACTGGGCCTATGCTTTAATAATCCCATATGCTAAATGGGCTCCAAGCTAACCAAATTACGAGTAACTTTTTTATTATTATTATTTTTTCTGAAGCCTATGATGCACCATGCTATCAAGGTTTGACTTAACACTGTTGGAGGACTGATTCTGCAATAATGTGATTCTGTTGTAGACATTTATAGGGTCTCTGTGCACAAATTAGCATGAAACAAACGACTGCTTTTCCCCTCGCATTCTTGTTCTTTGACTCTAGCCCTAAGGATGCACTCATGGGAACTTTAAACAGAAGCACGTCCACACACACCCATGGTCAAAAGCACTGCAAAGAAGAAAGTTAATTCAGAGCTCCAGTTTGAGAGATTCCTCACATTCAAACAAAAGCCTTGCAATGTGTCCATAAGCTCACAGATACATAGCAAATAGGGCAGGGATTTACTGCAGTTACACAACATAACTCTTCCAATGGGCAGGCCAGCCCATTTTCAAATACCTTTCTGCTGCACAAACGCTTCCTGGTGATGAAGGCGGCGCGAATGCCTTGAAAAAGTGCTGTGGTGAAAAGGCATTTACTCACTCAGGTGGAATTTCCAACTGGATTTTTGAACAGCAGAGCAACTTTGACACTACTGACACTAAAGAAAGCTCCAGATTTTCTGGGAAAAGCTCGCGGAAGCATGGGAGCACAGGAGCGACCAACCATGTCGTGTCAGACCCAACGGCCTATCCAGCCCAGTGTCCTTTCTCCAGCTGTGGCCGTTAAGCAGATGCCCAGCAAAAGTAAAACAAGGCTGTCAGAGATGATGCTTCCAACGGCCGTGGGCTGAGCGTACCATGATCCCATCCCGTTGCTATTCCTGCTTGTGTCTCCCCTGCCAGTATTTGCCCAGTCTCCTCTTGAACCTTTGCAGACTTCTCGGGGCCACAGAAGGAGCTTCAAGTTCAGCATGGGGGACCAGTGTGTTACGGCAAGTACCGAACGGCATGTAGGAGGTGGAAAACACGAGTGGTACGAAGCCAGGCCAGAGCCTTAAGACTGTTAATTAGGGCTTTGGAATAGACAGTCTAGGTCAACCAGCCCTAGGCACGTATTCAGACAGATGTGGGTTTGTCCCTCACTGACACTAAACAAAGAATTAAAAAGCTCAAAAAATGAAGTTCTGACCACAAGGTTAGTATTACGGATTATTACGTTTGGAAATGATTGCAGGTCCAGGCAAATTCATTCCCTTTCTACGTCCACAATTACTTGAACAGAGCACAATGAATTAAAATATTTAGAAATTACACCCCGTGTTTCCCACCTAGCTGTGAAACCCGCTATGGCAAAATGAAGGGCTGGGTACAGCTGCAGGGGACCGCAGGGGTCTGTAGGCTCTCGCTGTGTGCTTACGTAAACCCCTGCGGCGGGACATGCCAGGCGAAGCTAACTGAAGGACAGGGATACCAGGTTGCTTCTTCAGACAAATCAGCCTTTGCCAGTTCAAACAAAAAACCGAAATGTGGCAGCCATTTTTCCTCTGCTCCCGCTGAGTCTGTATCGTGGAGCCTGGTGCAATGTTGTGTGTTTATGGTGCAACCATCAGCAGAGCCAGCCTGCAACACCAGCACACCATCGGGTACTGCAGCACACTGTTGTGAATGTTATCATAGGTTATGACAGGTTATCACAGTGCCCTGTGCCCGAGGAGCTCGTACAATTCACCTCTCGCCTTCCCAGCACACCGGGCCCAGCACGCACTTGTTTGCAGGCAATCCACACGGCACACACGATCTAAGCGTGAGCCTCGAGGACTGCCCATACGACTAGAGGGGGACACGTCTGCAGTTTCAGCCACACAAACGTGCGCGCATCCCACTGCAGCCATTTCATGGTTACACACCTGCTATCTTCTTGCCACCCGCAACATTGGTGACCTCAACGACTGAGTGAATGTCTTCTGGTTCCAGATGCAACCAGGTCACTGATCCCCTTTATAAGCTTGAAACAGTGAGAAACTGTAAGGTGCAAAGGCTGTGGAAGTTTTTTTAAGAATTTTTGCTTCTTAATGGTGCATTTGAATGCAAACAAATACTGAAATGTATCTACCGATCCACTTGATCTCATTTTTCACATGCTTTGTGATTGGCAGAGTAAAAAATGTTACAAATCAGTAAAAATCGTCATTGAACAAAGCGTGAAATAAAAATCCCTGTACCTACGAGTTCGCAATAGAAACGCCATTCCCGGCTCAGGCTGAGAGCTCTTCACCTGCAGGGCGTTTCCACGGAAAGCCCACCTCCTGTGCCTGCAACCACGTTTCAGCGTTTATTATTATTATTTTCTGCTTTCATTCATCTGAAGCCACTCGAAACCCGCAAGTCGAGGAGACACANGGGCGCCGTTCGGGGAAGGGAGCGAACCGTGCGGCGGTGCGGTGAGGTGCGGCGGCCGGATGGCTTTTGGAGCGTGCCGTGAGGTTACGCGGTGGGCACGCGGCTCAGGTCCTTAACGCTGCTTCTGGTTGTTCGTAGGGAAAAATCAAACGGCGGTTCGCTTCATTTAGCGCACCCCCCCCCCCCCCCCCCCCCCCCCCCCCCCCCCCCCCCCCCCCCCCCCCCCCCCCCCCCCCCCCCCCCCCCCCCCC
>VZSC01006294.1:180863-219300 GCA_013398225.1 Steatornis caripensis | reverse complement strand
GCATCCCACTGCAGCCATTTCATGGTTACACACCTGCTATCTTCTTGCCACCCGCAACATTGGTGACCTCAACGACTGAGTGAATGTCTTCTGGTTCCAGATGCAACCAGGTCACTGATCCCCTTTATAAGCTTGAAACAGTGAGAAACTGTAAGATGCAAAGGCTGTGGAAGTTTTTTTAAGAATTTTTGCTTCTTAATGGTGCATTTGAATGCAAACAAATACTGAAATGTATCTACCGATCCACTTGATCTCATTTTTCACATGCTTTGTGATTGGCAGAGTAAAAAATGTTACAAATCAGTAAAAATCGTCATTGAACAAAGCGTGAAATAAAAATCCCTGTACCTACGAGTTCGCAATAGAAACGCCATTCCCGGCTCAGGCTGAGAGCTCTTCACCTGCAGGGCGTTTCCACGGAAAGCCCACCTCCTGTGCCTGCAACCACGTTTCAGCGTTTATTATTATTATTTTCTGCTTTCATTCATCTGAAGCCACTCGAAACCCGCAAGTCGAGGAGACACAGCTGAGCACACGCGGCCTGAAACAGAACAGAACAACCCCCCTCCCCCCCGCCCCCAAAAAAAGAAATCCGGCCCCGAAGCCGGAGGTTTCGCTCCCGCTGGCCGCCCGCACTCCTCTCACCGCCCCGCCGCGTTCTCCCCACCCCACCCGGCCGAGCGTTGCGCGCTGACGGCCGCNCCCCCCCGCCCCCGGCCGTTGTCCCCTGGCGACGGGAAGGGTTGGTGCGTGTGGTGCGGGGCGCGTGAAGCTCCTCTGGAGGAGCGAGCTGTGCGCTGAGCGCTGTCACCCGTGTCCTTCCCCGTCCGTTTGCCGTGTTGGTGCGCGGTTGCCGGCTACGGCGGGGCCGTCGTCGGGGACCGGCGGAGTGCTCGCCCTCTTTATTTTTATTCTTTTTTTCTCCCAAGTGGATGACTGAAAGTGATTTGTCTTCTGTTTCTTGCCCCCTTTCTTCCCTGTTATCACTGCGTTCGGAAAAAGAGGGCAGATGATCCTTTGAGCCTGGAAGAAAAGTGCTCGGTGGTGTTGAAGCACCGAATTTATTATTTTAATATTAATTATGTATGTACATTTTAATGATAGTGTCACTATTCCAGACACTATGCGTGCCTGCCTTTGCTAGGATATTAATAATAAAACCCAAAGAAACCCAAGCGAGTTTACTCATACATCTAATTAAAAAAAAAAAAGTAAAAGAAATTCCTCTGTCAAGTAGGAAAAATCCAACACCCAAACCAAAAAACTGCTGAAATGTCTTCTTTGTATAAAGTGGAAGGGCATCATCACATCACATCGTTTTACCTGGTGTTTCCTTATGTCTTGATATCCATAAATAGCTACCGTTTACATTTGTTTAATTCCTTAGTCGTTCTTCGTGCTGACATCAGACTAGCTTGGCATTACTACTTAAAAATTTGGTGTCACTGGTTCTTGAAATATCTTAGAGCAGTGTAATAAGATGGTGTGATTTTAGTGACTGAAAAATTAGTACAACGTCTATTAGGAGAGAGTGTTTTATTAAGTATCTGTTAATAAGGAAGGTACCTACTAAAACATAAGCAGAGGTGTTTAAATTGTTTTGTATATACGTATTTTTATATCTGTGTATATATATAAGGAAGAGAATGAAGAGCTTTTATGATGCAGACACGGCATTTGAATGGCTTTAATGCAATGATTAAATTCCCCATTTCAGCTTTATATTTTTTAGCTGATCGTAGTTTTTCTAAAGATTCCTAGTGCCTTAAAGGTTTTCAAGTATTTTATTTAAATTGTTTCTTAAGAAGATTCACAAGTCATTCTCAGAATTTCCATTAGCTATTTACGTCTTTATGCCTTGAATACTATATGTATGTGCAAAATAACTTTCATTTTTGCTCAACTTTCATCCTGAAAGAATAAATGTACTTAAAAGGGTGAATACATTTATTTACATTTCTCTATTTCTTTGTTTAATTGGCTGTGTGATTTTTGGATTACAGTTTTAAACATCTGAATAGGAACTAGGCAAGACATATATATACACGTATATATATGTGATCTGAGGTCAGACTAAATTGCTCTGTGCTGAGGAAAATCTTTGTACCTCCATATGATTATTTTTATAAAAAAGTCTGGTTATCTACTACTCATTTGAATTTTGAGGAGGACCCTGTTTTGTAACTGGTTATATGGGAGTGGACTGCTGTGATATATGACGTTTTATTTATGTAATACCTAATTGCTGAAGCTAGATTTCATTAGTTTGTTGAGAATGTACTTTGAAGTTGCAAAGCGATATGTAAGTGCAATTGTCGTCATGTGGTTTTAGTAAGACACTTGTCCCTTTAGTGTTAAGCATCACCACAGTTCTACCGAACTGAGTGCTGATGGATTGAACCTTAACACTTAGAGACCTTGGATCTAAATTGGGCAAGAATGCTATTGGAGTGAGTGCATGGCGAAGCTGTGGTTTATCTTTCCACTACTAAAGTAATAGTGTAGGTGAAATCTTCTAGTCAAAAGGAACTCATGCTGTTACTGTCAGTGCTGTGGTGATTATAGAAAAAAACCTAAAGCCGTGGACAGATCCAGGAGCAGTTGTCAGATCTTGTTTCCAGTTTGAAGCTTTATATGCTGTGCTGTATTGTGCCTGTCCTCCTAGCTGAAGAGTGCTTTCTGTGCCTTTTCACTGGCATGTCTTAAGCAAACCAAAGGCAGCTTCAGTAACTGTAGTTATTATTCAAAGTAGCATGTAATTTTTTTTTTCCTGATTTCTTAATTTGTTTTCTAGGTACTGAGTTTGTGCTGTGAAGCTTGCAAGAAAGTCATTTTTCATGTTCCTTCTGAGCTAGAGGCTGACACGTTAGTTGGCAGAGGTGAGAAACTGCGAGATGCCCATTTTAGCAATACAACATTGCACCTTCGCTGGAGGTGCTGTTAACAATGAAGGAGACTTTTTTTTTATGAAATGAATGGATGACTGGACAGCCAGTTAAACAGCTGGATCAGCCTTTTTATGAAGGATACGCCCTGTGCTTGTTACGGATTTGAACACTGGCTCCGTGCATCCATTTGACTTTTGTGTAAACAGCTATTGTCAGCTTACAGTATTTATTTTAAAACTAGAATGACAGAGTTTAATGTTTTAAAAATTTGGAGTCTAGGGCTTAGTATTTAAGTAAGTGGCTTGATATTCCAAAGTGCACTCATAACCCACAGAGTCATATGAAGAAGGCAGTTAAGTCGTTTGGATATTGGAAAAGAAAAAAAGAAGACAAAACCCACACAACTAAATACCCAGAAGCTGCTGCTCTGTGACACACGGATGTGACGGCTCAGGGATGCTGGGGCATTCAGGGCATGCAGGGGGACGCGTTGCAAAGGTGTCCTTTGTGCACATTCACTTGGGAGAGTGTTCCTGCCTGACTGGATGGACTGTCATGGTTTAGGGCGGCGTGCAGGTGACTGAGGAATAGGGGAGACCAGAAAAACCCCTGCTTCTTTTTTCAGACTGGTCTTTGAAAGGCGGCTTTTAAAGGTGTGGCATAGGAGCTGCTACAGAGTTTTGTGCTGCCTGAGACTGAATTTGAGGATTCAGAGGTGCCCTGTGTGAGTCCTAGGACAACAGATGGTTATATTCCCAATCTGCGATCCTAATCCACGTTTGTGCAGAAGGAACAAATAAAGTGGATTGCTAGTTCCTGACAATACAAGTGCTCATAAAATCTATCTTTAAAAATGGAAGTGCTTTGACCTTAATGTTAAATTTTAAAATGAAAGGTTGTTGCAGCTGTTTTAAGTATTTAGTGTGTTCTCAGAGACTTCAGCATTTCTCTGTGTAAATAAACTTGATTTGTATAAAACCAAAACTTAATGTTATTACAGTACTATGGCATTGAACTTAAAACTTCTTTTTTCCCCAAACATTTAACAAAACCTTTATAGCTTGAATGATATTACTTAAATATAAGATATATATTATATAAGTTAATAATTAAATAAATTACATTTATTGAGACAGCGTAATGTATTTTGCATTGATACAAGGGCCATACCTTGACAATGAAATGAGTCAGGATTTTCCTGATTGTTGTAAGTTTTTTATATTTCTGACTTATGCAATGTATGTGAGAAGCTGTAAAGAAAAAAGATCCCACAAAGCTACGGCTAGCTGAGCATAATGTTGACTCGCATAACCATCAGAAACAAAATCTCCAGTCTGGTATTTTTGGAAATGCAGTGCTGTAATATGCAGCAATAGGAAACGCCTTTGAGGCAGTGATATTGTCTTCAATACTAAATTTTCGTTGTGCAGATTGAAGAGAGGAGGCACTGTTGCAGTACTATAGAAAGTCTAGGAAATGTGTAATTGAGCAGTTAAAACACTGACTTAACAAGAGGAAGGAACGAATCACATCATATTTAAAATTATGCTTCCCATCTGTTCTTGCATTCTTGAAAGAGAAATGAAATCTACTTTATTGAAAATATCTTCTACATGTATGGAGTGAAATTCTGGATCTGCTCTAGCCTGGGAATTTTTCAATCAACTTTCTTAGAGCAAGGTCCCATGCACTATGATATCATTGAAGGAGTACTGAAAAGTTTTGATTTTGACAACATGACACTAACATTTCTTGTACTCTGCAAGGGTCATTTGTCTAGAGTTTAAGTGTCTGGCCTTCAGCTTTTTCAGGGTGCCAAATCATTCTTGCTTAGTGCTGTGGTTCTACTGGAGTTCATTATGATTATGCTGATTTTAATTTTTCTCCAGCATTACTCGCTGATGAACCAAGTTTATTGAAGTGCATTAAAGCTTATTTTAGCAATAAGTGATAGCAAATGCGGTAAAAAATACCTGAGAAGTATGCTGAACTTACCTGGTACTTCTGTAAACTGCACAGAAATCTATCATGTACATAGTAAAAAAATTGCCAATTGTTTGTTATAGAGTTAGTCTTTATCTCTCCCATCTGTCTGCCTCATAATTTGAAGGCCTTTGTCCTCCCAAGACTATTAAATCACATAGTAGCAGTCAGTGCTTTCCTCCTGAGGGCAAAACTTCCAAGATGTATCTCCACTGGGCATTTGCATTAATTACTCATCTTCACCGATTTTGTGGGACATGGAGCACAAGAAAAATGTAATAGCTACCGATCCAATAATGAGCGTGTCTACAGTGTTTTTTGCATTTAAATGCATTAGTTCATCTCCGATGTGTCAATAATTTTACTAGTGTAGTAGCGTCTTGTTGAAAGATATCCCTTGTTTTGTGCCCAAGTCCTTTAGGAAACACTTACGAACACGAGCGGAAATTCATGTAAACTTGGGCAAGTGCATAAATGGGTTCGAAAATGTGAATCTGTGATGCCTAAATACTGAATGACCAAATTTTTGAAGACTCTATGTACATATAAATATAATTTTTACCTAGGGAATGTTTTATTGTTTTGTGAGGGATGTTACTGTTTCGCTGTTTGAGTTACTGTCTGAATGTTTTTTTCTTACAGTTGATTTGAAAGAATGCCTTCAGTCTGCAGAGTTTATCAGTTCCAGTGATAGGAACTTCAAAATTCTAGAGGATGGTTCTGTGTACACGACATCTGCTGTTTCTTTGTCTGCTGAGAAAAAGACTTTTACTATATTACTTAAAGACGTTCAAGAACATGTACAAAAGAAAATACATGTTAGTTTGGTGGAAGAAGGAAAAAAAGTGAGTTTCTAATTTCAAGATACCTTACTTATTTGAAACACTGTTTCACAGAGCGCAGCTTCGAGCTGGGTAACTGTAGCTGAATCATGGAGTTCAGATAATCAGGCAAAGCATCTGGTGTGGAGTGTGTTTTTATTTAGCAGTTGTTGATTACTGTATCGCTTAAGTCAGCAGACTTCTTTTCTGAAATGGGAGATGCTAGCAAGGACCTTAATCAGAAATGTCAAGAATCTTAAAAGCCGTGTTTGAGGAATTAAAGCACATTTTATTTGTGTAAAGTATTACAATGAATGAAAAAACTCTTGGAATACTATCACAGGTATAATGAGAAATGAAGACCTTGGAAAAACAAATGGTCAGTGGGAAAACTGGAACAGAGGGGGGAAAAAGGTGAAAACGCAGGACAATAGTTAAGCAAAAATATACAGAGTTAAGAATATATGGATATATTCTTACTTGTCTTTCTATGTTCTAGACCCAGACACAGAAGACCAGGCATGCTAGAGATACAATTCTCAAGCGAACCAAAAGAAGGTGGGGCCCTATTCCATCCGTTATGATAGAGAACTCACTGGGACCTTTTCCACTACAAATACAGCAGGTATATCTTATACGAATCATAATTTCATGACGGAAGCTAGTTATGTATGTGACTTTCATCATAAAAGAAGAATAAAAGTGAGCTCTCTTGTGTTCCCTATGGATGCCATTCCTGCTATTATTCCTCTGTGTTGTTCTGTCCTGTTCATTGTGTATCTTGTGATCTTGTAGCTGAAATAATCTGTATCATAGTTGTTGGGATGAACTGGAAATGTGCAAAAGTTGTAAAAAGGAGAGAGGCATATTATCAGAAGAGAGGTCTTTGGCCTGGAAATCAGTGAAGTGTGTAATTAAAAAAACGAACAAACAGCCCCTCACGAAACATTGCCTAGAAAAAGGTTTTCTAGACACAGAGTAGGGGGAATCTTACCTGCATGTCTACATCCTTTCTGGAGCTGGAGGTGAATACCTGTACCATTGAAGAGTGAATATGGCCTATATTATTAGGAAAAGTACTTACTGTAAGAAAACAAGTAGGCGTGAAAGAGAAATGCAAGAACTAAAGTTATCATAGATCCATCTAGCCTGCACTAGATTACAGAGTGGCTGGTAGCAGATGTGTAGAGACAAGTATAATAACAGAGTCTGTGCAGAGCAATCATTCTTCTACTAATCTTACCTTGCTAACTTCTGGCATTCAGTAGGTAAGGAACGTATGTGGGGAGAGGAGAGTGTTTATAAATAGGTAACTGTTAACGTTACCTCCTTGATGCTTGTAATGAGATGCAGAGAGGCTATCTGAATTGGCGTATCTCTGGACTGTACTCTAGGTAGTCTTCTTTCTTTGCTTTGCTTTTTCTTCTCTAGTTGCAAACCATGTTCTCAATGAATGCACTAAAACAAAAACCTCTTGAACAGGGACAGAAATAATAAACAATCTGTATGTGAATGTGCCTTGTATGTGCAGTATTCTAGAGAGATTCGATTTCAAAATAACCTTTTTTAATGCACACTGTCATTTCTTTAATTGTTCAATAGTCCTAAACATTTCTGGGTTTGAATTAACTACCCCTTCTCATGTACACACATTGTAAAGGAAGGCAGCTACATGGCAAGCTGTTCTTCTATTCTGTGAAGTTTAAGCTGCTAAAGTAAAGTGAAGTAAATCAAGTTTTGTTTTTATTATTTTGAAGAGTTCCTGCTTGTGCTAAATATGATCATAAAAATGGGGAAAATGTATTAGAATTATGCTGCTGTTTTATCTTGGGCTTAAACACACATTTTTTTATAGGTCCAATCAGACACAGCTCAGAACTACACCATTTATTATTCTGCAAGTGGACCGGGAATTGATCAAGATCCAAAGGGTTTGTTTTACATAGAAAGAGAAACTGGAAATATCTTTGCTACTCGTGCAGTAGACCGTGAACAATATCCAAGCTTTCAGGTACAGGCCTCAATTGTGTAAATATAATTGAATCTTTTTTTTTTCTGTCATGCATATATTTGAAAGCTGGATTACAGGGGAAACTAGGAGCAAACAAGATCTTGAATCAGCTGTCTGTTCTGAGTGATATCTTTGGTGTTGTAGAGGTGAAATCAGTACCAGATAAAGAAATAGCTGGTTGTCTAGGTCTTGATAGTAGTTTTGCTTTTCACTGCTTACGCTAATTGCAGCATAAATGTAGTGAGCTATTGGTTTTGGATCACTTGGGGAGAGTTTAAAGTTATCCCAAAGTTTTTCGGGGAAGGTTGAAAAGGTCTGCATAAAAACAAAATCATGAGAAACTCTAGATGGCTGTGTTTTTTTGAGCTTCTCTTTCTCAAGCTGTTCAGTTTGGTGCTTTGTTAACAAGGTACACTGCTCTCTCTACTGGCTGAGAAGCGTAAGAAGGCAGTTCGAAACAAACAGCTTCTACATGGTTAGGTAATTTGCACCACCTATTACTGCATTTTATTAGATTATCTTGTAATGGGAAAATAGTTTTGCTGTTCTTGATTTTGTTCTAAATAGCAATATTTACATCTGAATTTTTGATAAGGCTGAGATTGCCTCAGACACCTGGAAAAAATGTGTTAAAGAGACTTGGAAAATGTGTTAGACAGAGTTGGTGGGGAAAAAAAGAAAGTGAATCAAATACTTGTAGTGTGAGGAATGGAAAGGGGAAAGACTGGAAAGCACTTAAACGTTTTGTGTTGCTGTCATCTTAAGATATCAGTCACTTCCATGTGGTTGAAGAGCCTGGTCTTGAGAAGGGTATGCTTGGCACACTATATTTCATTGTGTTGACTCCTCCATTGAACTAAAAGTGTAATCATACTTCATGTTGCTTAAGCAAATGACTGAATTTATGTCTTATAGATCATTTGCTTTGCAACCACTCCAGATGGTTATTCACCAGAGGTACCGCTTGTGCATACAATCAGGATAGAGGATGATAATGATAATGCTCCATATTTTACACAAGACCTTTTTGAATTTTCTGTCCCTGAAAATTCCAAACCTGGTAAGAATTGTTTTAAATCAGTGAACACAGTTACCACTGCTCAGCTCAGTTATGTACCAATATGACTAGGAGTAATCCTGTTTTTTAATCAATTTCGGTGGGATTTCTTAAGGAGTATTTCTTTACAGCAAAGGCTGAATTTGCAAAGACCAGCTGAAGATTTCTTCATGATTAGAAATTCCAAAATGCCATCTCAATCATAGTGAAAAATATTGTTTAAAAATTTTTAAAACCTGAGATGATTCCGTGTTCCTAAAATGGTGTAAGAACTTCAGAACATTGTTCTTTTAATTTTACCCAAAATCACCATAAAGTGTTCCATAAAGTTCACCATAAAGTTTCCATAAAATATTTGGATTGACAGAACAGCAGTTTTTAACAAATTGGTTTCCTAAACAACTAAATTGGTGGCGTTCTAAGGTGTAAAATGCCTTTGATTAAGCTTACAATGTTTGTCCGAGCTGATGAACTAAGGTAGGACTTTTCCTGGGAGAGGGGAGGGTGAGATGGGGTGCGGAAAGTGTTGCTTCTGCCCATACCTTTAAAAGGCAGGGATTTGCCCATTACAAACTTAACAAGTTTGTGTAATAGAGGACAAAAGCAGGGAGAAAGGTGGACCCCAGAGAATAAGGAATGCAAAAGCCACAGTTTGCTCTTCCTTGCTCATCTCCTATGCTAGGGGTATAGAGTAAGGAAAGTCTAACTTGCTTCACAAAAAAGGAAACTAAGTGTCTTCCCATTCGCTCTAAAAAACCAGTTGCATTTCATTCCCTGAGCTGCTCTACTTCTTACTGGGTGAGTTACTGATCTAAAGTGAAGTTCCAAACCATTTGGGCTATAGGGATAAAGTACAGCAGCGCTCCCCGTGAGGTAGTACTGCAGCCTGAAACACCTCAGAAAGCACTGAACCTCCCCCTCCACCCCCTGGCAACTCCTTTTCAGCTGTGTTTGGGATGCTCGTTTAGAAGTCAGTCAAAACCAGAAATAGACAATTTTACAGTATTACTGTATTTTTACTACTATTTACTGTGTTTTTAATATGATTTTCATTTAGAGCTAAATGACCAAATAGCTATTTTCTTGTATCTAAAACAGAAATACCTGCTCAAATAATTTTTAATTATTTACAGTTTTTTCTGGAACTAAAATTTGCTGTATTGTGTTCACAGGTGTAGTTGTTGGAAAATTGACTGCAGAGGACAGAGATGAGCCTTATACTCTGCATACTACTTTGAAATACCGCATTGTGTCGCAAAATCCACCAGTAACCCCAGCATTTTCTTTACATGGTGACACAGGTGTCATTGCTGTATTATTACCGCAGCTGGACAGAGAGGTGATCTTCCCTGAATCATCTTTAGCTGTTACCCCCTCTAAGGAGCTTCTGAAGCTTTCCAGAGACCTGTAATTGGTCCAAAGAGTTTCTGCATAGACTTACCATATTCTAGCTAATCTTGGCAGAGGACCTCTCGCTGCTTTCCTATTCGACTGATGGATCGAAAATCCTATAGATTTTTATTCTTTCTCTGTTCATGAATCTCATAAGCCACTGTTTCCTCCTAATCAAGCTCAGTTTGAGGTGCTTCTTGCTGCTTTGCTGCAGGGAAAATTAACCAACTTTTCTGGAAGTAGTCAGTCATCCTCTACTCAACAGAAATATCTCCAATATCTGAAACCTAAACAATAATACAACATTTTCTAAAATTAAAGCATGTACCATTTATTCTTATCAGCTAGCTTTTGTGTAAATAAGATACGGGAGGTTTTAGTTTTTGTGTTGTTTGGTGGGTTTTTTTTTATAAGATGTCATGTGAGAGATTGTTTATGCTAGAAAAACTGACAGGCATGTGTAATTCAAAATAATATTTCTAGCATAAGACAGTCATTCTAGAAAAAATACTACTGCAGGCACATCTTTTTGAGGATAAAGAGAGTCATATTCCAGCATACTTTTTTTGCTTCATGGCTGAAAATCCACATTAGTAGTGAGTTGCAAAATTGTGCACTTGCAGGTACGCTGCTCAAATTTTTTAGCAAGAGAAAAATGCAGCAACTGTCAGCATGACCATGACTGCTAAGGAAACAATCACAGTGAATACTGAGGGAAGGAAAGCTTGAAAAATGAGTCCACTGCCTATCTTTTAAAGATGAGCTTAAGTAGTGGAACAGGAGATTTCTTTCCTTCACCTGAGAAACCTAATGCTACTGCCAGGCATTTGGAACTGAGTTAACTGTCTTTATTTACAAACTCCCTCGTTTTGTGCCCAGTCCCCAGTCCCCCTTGCTTGGGTTGTTCAGGTATTAATAAGGCTAAAAAAAGCCTTCTGCTGTTGTGACTCAAGTTGGGTAAGTGGGATGCTCATCAGTGATCCCCTTGGAACTGATAAGGGCACTGACTCCTTCCATGCTAGACCATGCCAAATGGCAGGCATTGCCTTGTCACGTATAGCCCAAACAAAGGCTGATTGCAGCACCATTTCTGGTCATTCTCGCTGAAATAAGAGACACACACTGAAACCCTTTACCAGCTGGAAACCTAAGGGAATACTCTGCCATTCCGAAGGGGAGACATAGATAGCAGATGAAAGTACACAATTTGTATCTTCCAAAACTTCAGGTATTGGAAAATAATGCTGACATTGTGAGAAGATTTATTTGATACAGGATATAGCATACGCACGACTACAGATGCAGAACTCAGTGCTGCTTAGCCACTGAAAAGTATTTTACTTGTTTTCCTTTTGGAACTATAGGAAAAAGCCTCAAAACTAATTGCCTCATTTTGTAGCAGAGCACTGAATTTAGAGCAGAATTGGGGAACAGGAGCAAAATATTTAGTGTAAAATTTGTGTGTAACTATGTGATTAAAAAGTGTGTCAAACTTCTCTATGTTTTTATTCATCTTTTCAGCTGGTACCCAGTTATACTTTGCTAGTTGAAGTAAGAGATATGGCAGGTCAGCCTTTTGGTTTGTGCACTACAGGAACGGCTGTCATTAAAATTGAAGATACAAATGACAATGCACCATCATTTAAACAGATACAAGTAAGTCTTCATAAATGACATGTTTGTAAAAAGGTAAAAAAAAAAGGCTATTTTTATCCCCTTTCTAATTTCCTGATCAGCAGTCCCTCAAACTGGAAGCCTAATGCCCTGAGACAGTTAATGCCAATATAGACATTTGAGAATTCCCTGTTGGTTGTTGTGCTGTTTGGCAATTAGACCTATTGGTATATTAGTTGTTTTGAGTCATTTGCCTTATACCCATTAAGAGAAAGCTGGCCTGACTAATTCATTCACTTCTCTGCAATGCATAGTGTTAGAAATCCCATAATTTAACCTTTTTCAGGGAGGGGACAAATTCACTCCTAGGCATTGTCATGACTTTGTTACTATTTGACCAGCTTTCAGCTACTTCTGTGTTGCAAATGAAAGTGTTAGTGAAGTAAATGCAAGGATTTTCACCAAGATTTTCTATGCTTTTTGAACTTTTTTTTCTTTTACAGAAGTATTATTTAAACCACTATTTGTTCACCAATAGTTATAACTCAGCCTTAAATCTTTCTTTATTCCAGCCATATGAATTAATCAGGACAGAGATTATGTCTCAATAACCATGTATACAGCTGAAATACCACAGGGCATTTTGTAATACGAAATTTATGAAAAATAATTCATTATCCATGAGGAATGCATGTAGCTTATACTTTCCACTCACTACTGTAGAATATCATCAGTAATATTAATTCAGAATCGCTCTTATCTGTGCTTCTTGAGCTTGTACAGAATAACACAGCTCTTTAAAAAGATACAAAAAATAAGAAAAGTCCTTTCATCCTTTGCCATCCAAACAGAGACGTATTTCACCCTTCTTGGCTTTTCTTCAAATTCTTGTGGTTTGCTTATATATATTTTTTTAATTTACCCCAAGCCTTTTCTAATGCTCAGCTTGATCATGTTGTACACAAATTAGTGTCTATAGCTGATGTAACTGCAGGGAGCTGTGCTAATTTACCTTTCCTGGAAGGAGAATTCCAGACTTAATTATGTCAGTGATAGTTTGAGTATATGAAGGAGCTGAGATTTCAACTGTGCTGGCAG
Organism: Steatornis caripensis; assembly: GCA_013398225.1. Classification (NCBI taxonomy): domain Eukaryota; kingdom Metazoa; phylum Chordata; class Aves; order Caprimulgiformes; family Steatornithidae; genus Steatornis; species Steatornis caripensis. Next base: position 206,436 of record VZSC01006294.1, on the reverse strand, counting down.
GAAAGGTTTACTGTTTTACTTAGCGTGTAAGGGAGGAGTGGGGGAGATACGCTAATGCATGAAAACAAAATAAATCGTTACAGCAGCTTGGTAAATTGACCCTTTGGGTTTAAGTAGTCTTATTTAAATAGTGTTCTTCAGTCCTGCATCGTGGAACAGTATTCTCTGATTTAAATTGATTATTTCTTTTGGATACTCCAAGTACGAAACACGAGTGGAGGAAAACAGAGTGAATGTAGAAATACTGAGAGTCTCTGTTGTTGATCTTGATGAACCTGGTTCGCCTGGCTCAGGAGCAGTGTATGAAATTATAAAAGGAAATGATGATCGGTCCTTTGAAATTACAACAGACAAAAACACAAATGAAGGAATACTCTGTGTTGTTAAGGTAAGTAAAAATGGAACTGCTAAAGGAAAATTTGTGTGTCTTCAGGTGTTGCTTTTAAAACCCATAATCTAGAACTCGTTTTTATTCAAAGAATATCTGTAACTGTCACGCAAATCATGCTTTCTTCCGGATCTGAACTCTCTTGTTGAGCAGATTGCGTAATTCACAACCTACAAAACTCAGTTTTGTGTGCACGATGTTCAAGGAATTCCCTATGGTTTGTCATTTCAGAGAGCTTGGTGCTTTTGTCTGGTTCCACAGCTGGTGTTGTTTAGACTTAAGGATGTAACCAAGGAATGCTTCATGGCTGGAATTTTGACAGAAATGGGAGTGTGGCAAAGGAGGGGAGGGATGAGCACCTCATCCAGTCTTGTTCTATGTGGGAGTTGATGAAACTTAGTAACTCAGCTTAAAACTCTCTAGGTTTTATTTTGCAGGGTAGTGACTTCAGGTTTGCTTTTCTGGGGTGTGTGGGAGTCCGCATACACATGAGATTATGTGTTATACCTAGTACTTTACAGATGTGAGGTAGAAGGACCACTGTACCTGTACTCTAGCACATCCCTTGGCCTCTTCGTGTCTCTTTTTCATTACCTGTTAAAACTGCAATAACAGGTAACTTCTAAGGAGCTGAGAAGACTAATATTAAAATTTGAAGATCTAAATTGTAAGGGTAGAGATGCCAGTTAAATTTGGGTTTTTTTTAATTATGTTTTTTGTTGCTGGTAATCATTAGAGCTTTTTCTAAAGCAATGTCCCTGGTATACTAACCCAGTTAAAATTTATTATATTTAGTGTAATGTTGTAGTAGACTAGAGTATTACGATTTTAGGATATAAATAGCTCTATTAAAGGCATATGATCACCTTGGAGAAGGTGTCTGAAGAATAAATGATGGCTACTTACCGATCAACCCCACAAGTTCAGGCTGGGTGCAATGGGTGCAGTCTTACTAAGAAATAAATTCAGGTGCTAGCAAGATGCATGATTGGCTTGTGCTGGAAAGGAAATATATGTAACCTAAAATAATGGCCAACTAGATATGGGAGGAGAAAATCGCCCACAACATTTAATTCTATCTCAGTTCTATTAGTAATCGACTATCAGAGTATTCATCTAAAGTGGTGCTGCTTAACTTCTTAGGGGTAGTTCCTCAGGTTTTTTTGACTATCTTAGAACTTCGCATTTGTGTTTTTTAAAGTCATACCCCTTTACTGTGTCTCAAGATGGATGTTCCAGAAGAATGTCTGTCTGACCTATTTTGTAACAGATGTGGTACAATTTTATCTATTTAATAATTGGGCAGTGAAAACAATACCAAGTTTTGTATTGGTTTGAAGGAAAAAAACCCACCACCTCACCTTTGTTACAGGGACTGGACTATGAAAGCGCCAAGCAAAGAATCCTTGTAATTGCAGTGAACAACGAGGCACCCTACATGCTGGCACCACATTCACAACAACTTTCACAGAGCACCAGCTCTGTTACAGTGCATGTCCTGGATGTGGACGAGGGGCCGGTCTTTAAACCCTGTCACTTGCGCCTAGATGTTAAAGAATGCGAGGATATTGGGACGAGTATTGGGAGGTACCTAGCAGAAGATCCAGAAACTGGAAATAGTGAAGGCATATGGTATGAAACAGTGTTATCTACTAGTCTATTTGGAATACAGCATGGGTGCGATATGGAACGGGGGAAATAGTTGTTGATGTGGTTTATATATGTGTGTGTGCGTGCACACACGTGACTGTACATGAATACATGTATCTATATATGTATGTGTAAGCTATGTACATATACATGTGTATGTATATTGGAGATGTTTAATTACATAAGCAAATTATTCTTGGCAGCTACCGGATAGCACCTGGCCAATGTAATTGGATCAGCATAGATGAAAAATCGGGTGAAGTTAGAACCATTAAAGTCTTGGACCGAGACGTAGGAGAAATGAGACGAGGTCAATGCAACATCACAGTCCTTGCAATAGACAGAAGTGAGTACTCTGTGCTACTGGTGTTCTTCGTGGTATATAACAGATGTTTCTGTGCAAATTTAGTGTAGGGACAGCTATACTGGTTCAGACCAGAGGTCCACCTGGTCCATTGTCTTGTCTTTGGGATAGTTCTACCAAATGCTTAAGGAATATTATACAGCAGGGAAAGCATTTAAAGAAATAGAGGCAAATTCTCAGTGTTTTCAAAAGTTGTCTGCTCCCATTTAAAATCCTTTGTTAAGTTTAAATTGAGATATTTTTCTGTGGATTGTATTCTTTTATTTCCAGACTTTTTTTTTTTTAAGTGATAGACCCTGGCAGCCATGAAGTTGGCAACAGAGAAAGTAGAGAGAGAACTTCTTGAAAAAAATTGTTGACCTTGAAACTCTTACTGTTTTCTCCTCTGTTTCACTTCTTGGTGTCTTTCTTCTGGAAACTTCAATTTAAAAGGACCTCTAAGAACAGCTGTATTCATTGCTGTATGTTATCACACATTTGCTCTCAGTCATCTGGATTCTGTAACACTGTTCATGCTATGTGTTGCTCAGGTGATGAGCTCTTACAAATTTCTCTGTAAAGGAGGGGTTGTACACGCAGATTCTCATTCTAAAACAGGTTTTGGTTCTGATTTAATGTGAGTGATCATCTATTCTTTCTGATTAATTAGAGTATATGCATTTATTGTAGGAAAAGAAATAGTTTTACCTCAACATCATCTAGCCAAGAAGATTAAATACATCTTTCACTTCCCAAATGCTAAATGTAGCAACTGGATTATCAAAGAAATTTTAAGCTTATAGGTCACAGTTTTGATTCTAAGATATTTATCTTGCGCTAAAAAGGAAAAATGGACTGCCTTTATAAATCCAGTGTCAGGTTTTAGTTTGAGCCCTTTTGTGCTTAAACATCAGTGAAAGAGCAGACCTTTGGAAGTTGCTTTACAGCTAAAAATTCTAACTCTGTCCAAAGCTTGCATAATAAAATTAAATGTAAATAATATGAATTTAAATTGTTTCAAACTTCTGTTGCGTATAAGTAACATGATATGCATCTGCAATCAGGTATCTCTACAGAAAGTCTTAAAAAGTAGATGTGATGTAGTTTCACTGGAATGCATGTACAAATATTGACTATTCCTATATTGGAAAAAACATAATTACATGTAATCATAGGAGGGAGAGCTCATTCACTTCTTGCGTGTAGACTTCAGTGACGTAGTATGTGTCACTGCTGAATCCTGCTACTGCATGGTGGCTCAGAGGGAAAAGGACAGAAAGAAGCTCCCTATTTCTGAAAGTGTTTGTGTTCCCAGGGGAAGTGAGGGTAGGGAAAGTGTAATTTAATTTCTCCTTCCAGAAGTAAAAAGGCTGGAGTCTATCACTTTCTGCTTTTGACTCTCAGTTTGGCTTAGCGTCCTTTACCTCAGATTTATGGGCTCTTTCTCCTCTCATCTTCCTATTAGAACAGTATCTCTCCCCACACAGATAGATGTGCCTAACAAAATACATTGTCGGCACATGCAGAATATGGAGCTTCGGGAGCTCTTGATCCGTTCTACAACTAGCCAAGCAGAGAAGCAGCTGGGTGAGCTATGAGAAGTCCTGTTTTTTTTGCGTAGATGATCATCTGCTTTCCACCTTACTTCTGGACTTGGATATTACCATTCATGATATTTCATTGTGAAAGTTTGGACTAGAAATAAATATGTGAATTTTAGAAGTAAGTGCTAAAAGTAGTTATTTTTATCTCATAGATGGCAAAACAGGCACTGGAACAATTCAGGTTGTCATCCAGCCTGGGAACAAGAATTACCCACGAATCACTAAAACCGACTATATAATGTGCAGAGACAGAAAACCCATCTGCCTTACTGCACAGGATGGTGATGAGTCTCCTTACAGCACACCCTTTGTATATCGCATAACTGACCGTAGTTTGGCTTCCATGTGGAAGATAACTCGACATAATGGTATGTTAAGATTTCTTCCTCCTCACTTAGCTGTAGGTTGCCAGAGGAGGCTTTGCTACCTCTCTGTTTGGTGGACTGTAAGAATAGATTGGATGAATGTGTAGTCGGAATTGATGTAGTCACTGGGGCTAACAAGTAGCACTGATGATCTCTAGCTGTTCTCAGTTTCATTTGCTGTACAGGAGATCAAGAGTATGCAAGAAATAAAGGGGAACAGTTAAAGTATTCTTTATCTTAACTGTCCTGGGTTTGAAACAGTTTGCAGAAGTTAAGAAGGTGGCCCTGTTGGTGTCACAAAGGCAAGGAGAAGGATATTATATTCTGCCTCTTAAAGCATAAACAAGAATCTGCCCCCAGCATCCTTGGGTCAGCACTCTGCTGCTGTCTGGAATTATGATGTAAAAAGATTAGGTGGGAGAACAAAAATGGATGTAACACATTGCATCAGCACCTCTGGAAAAGGAAGTATACATTCATAGTTCATAGGAATTTAAGAATGAAATGGCTAATACTCCAAAGAAAAACACAATTTTTCTTAGGCTGCTATTATGGTGGAGAACTGGAAAACTGAAACTTCACCTGACATTGATTAGAGCTGACTAAAAGAATTCTAGCAGTTTTTTCTTCTTAGTACTGCTGTCAGACAGCATGTTTTTGGTAAAGCTGAGCTGGGTTAAAGAAAACATTACTATGTCCATTAATATATTTATGTTGATTTTTATAATTTTGATAGAAGTAGATAAACAATTTATTGCCAAAGGCATCACTGTTTCCTAAAATTTGTTGATACAAAAAATTACATCCGGTGATGGTTTCCTGGTGGATGCCAGATGATGGCAACAAGAGCAGCACATGCATTTGCTGCTATGTTATCATGAATTAGCCTGAAAAGGGTCTGATTCTGAAGTGTTCCATCAAACATTTACTAATGAAAGGCAAAAGACAGCAAAGTCTGAGAGCAAAGTCATCTAAAAGTTTCAAGGTTTATATTAGGCAAATTGAAAAAACATTTTAGATAGTCCTTGTAATTTCATATACCTCATCATAAAGCAACCATTATGTGCATCAGGGACTATCTTGTATATATTTTTTCAATGATTTATTTCACCCTTTAAAACACGTGATCACTAGTGATTGCCACTAAGCATGGCAGCAGACTAAATGGATTTTATTTCCCACTGGATATAGCCATTCCCACTGAATATAGCAATAGAGCTGAAGTGGAAGAGTGTAAATTAAGTTTATGATTAATTATTCCAATCTCACTACCAAAAGTCCTTTTAACGAATTTCAGTTCAGTTGATGGTCTTTACTAGTAAGCCCAAATAGTGTCATTTACTACAATGAACTGAATCAACTTCAGAGTTTCAAATCGTATGTTGTCAGAAGGCTGTGTAAGGTTTGCTTTTTCAATTCTAACATTTAAAAGGTGCTGAAAATGTAAATCCTTCCAAGATGTAGTTTTGTGTCAATGCATTTAAGCTAGCTTTAAATTAGCTAATGCAGATCTGGTAGCAGTATAGCTGTAACAGAAGGGAATATTGTGATTACTTTCACATTTGTGATAACAGAGTTTCAGGTATTGTTAACACGAGATCTGGTTTTGTCTTTTTTTACAGATAATTCTGTGTATCTTTCACCAAAGGGTGATACTCCATTTGGAACATACAATATCCCTATAAGAGTGACTGATAATGGAGGAAAGGTAGGAGAGAACTACGTAAAAGTTAACCTCTGTGATTGCGTTACTCCAACCGAATGCAACGGCGAGACCCGTGAACTTTCTAATGGAAATGTTACTCTTGGCCTATGGGCCATCCTTGCAATGATCTTAGGATCACTATTATTGCTGCGTAAGTACACTTGTTTTTTTAACACAAAGTGCAAACCACTTGATTTTAAAATTAGCTGAGCGAACCTGATTCAGACTTGATTCAAACATTTTTTTTATTTAGGCAGTTGTATAGCCCTCATCACTGACTTAATGTACCTGCTCTATTTGTATTGGTATCATAGGCTTCTTGCTCCCATTTTGTCCTGCAGTTAATGTGTGGCTTTTTGTTTATTCTTCAAGTAAAATTTATGTAAGATGTTCTGTGTGTTCATGTTAGCAAGGCCAAAAAATCTGCATTCAGCACTTGAGCCGAAAGAGATTTGTAGTGCTTATCAGATCTTGTCTTGGGGCGAGTATAGTGAAGTTTGTGAGTTTAGTGCTTGTTTTGGGATGCACATTTCTGTTTGTAGGAATGCTGAAATCAATTTCCTAAAGCTTTTTGTGACATTTCTTGTGTCATGGATTAAAACATAGAGTATCTGAGACATTGAATTTCACAAGGGCTTTTACAGGAGCCAGCGTAATGTTGGAGGACCGGTTGGATACTTCTTTAACAGACCAAACCCTTGAATACATGTTGTGTTAGTGGAGTTGCCCAAAGACTAACAGGTTCTTAGCAGGTTAATATGGCTGTTAACCAGTGAGGTGGTGACAGTGATACATAACGGCAAAGCCAGATAATTTTTTTGCTAAAATCAGACGTAGTCTGACTAATAACATCTTTAAAAAAATCATCAGAGGACATGCTACAGTAACAAATACTTCAGAGTTTTGTTTAAGTTTTTTATTTCTCTCTTTTCCATTTTTTCTGCTAATGATCAACCTGTCTTGCCCTTGTTCAGTCTCAGCTAGCTGTTCTTACTCAGGTAGAACTCTGAGACCTGCACATGTTTTGAAGGTTAGGTAGATCTATGTTTTATCTAAACAGGGTAGGTACCCAAATTTGTGATAGAGTCTGGAGGTGGAACTTTCAGATGTGGGATGCTCGGTAGGGGGACAGTGAGGCGTCAGCTATCTTTTTGTCACTACCCGTTGACTGCATCCCTCTCAGATAGATCCATTGTTTTATTGTGGCTAGGTTTTACCCTGTTTATCCTCTGCTTGGTGCTGTCATGGATGTCTTCTTCCCATCCGTCAGCATCAGGAGGCAACCTGCCGGAACCAGGGATGCAGATCTCGCCGACAGCTGATAGCTGCCAAAGCTAAATGAGCTTGAACGTGGCTCTTGGCCAATTTCCACAGAAGTTTACATGTTCAGAGATCAGATTGCTCAGTGGGCAGTTAGGCAGAAGTCTTCTGTTCCTTGTGGGCTTCTTTATTTTTAAGCTATCAACTTGAAAAGAGAAGGAAAGAGTGGTTGTCTGAATGAAATGTTTAGTCCTTTGTTTAGGAGAGGTATTAGTTGTTCATGATTCTTTTATACAGAGTGATTTCTGGCTGAGTCTCCATGACAACACAAAGTAGTATTATAGGAACAATACGCTGAATACAAGGAATTAAATAAGGTTGTTCTGTAACATAACACTTGAAGTCCCCAGGGTTTTGCTGACCTTTTCTGTGAGGCAGAAGTTTCTGTTATTGGGACCTTTAACTTGCATATTAGTTCCTTATGATGTAATTTGACATCTGCGTATCCATACATAAAAATAGCTTACGTACAACTTTGTTGTAGGCATAAGACATGATTTTTCACCTGGATTTGGTCTGAATTTTTCATTACTGTGAAATTTTGCAGTCACGGTGTTTTCATAATGGATGCTTCCATTTCTTTTGGGGAAACCAAGATGCATTTTAGAAGAATGAAATAGTTCAACTGTGTAGTGAAAACTCCATATATTGTTTGAAAAAATGTATATATGTATAGTTTTGAGTATGGGCATTTTTGGAAATAAATTATTTTTTTAAACCATACTTGATGCTTAGGCAGTTAAAAAGTCTAATACAACAAAGTTCATTATCAAACAGAAGTAGATACCATTATAAGGTAAAATTCATGGTGTCTTTGTCACTTATTTCCTTTCCATAGTAATCCTGATCACAATTTGTGGCTGCTGTGGCTCTGGGGTAATGCACAGGCATGTGACTGATGATTGTGCCAATCACAATTTAATCATTTCAAATACAGAAGCTCCAGGAGAAGAAGTGATGGTAAGTTGTCTGTTTACTTCAGTGTAGAAGTAATTAAGATATCCATAGCATTTCAGTTTGAGAACAGGACCACCTGCAGGTAAGTGATTTAGTAAAGGAAATAAGCACTAAACACAGGGGTCATTAGATGTGCTTTGCTATATAACAAGAATTTGAAAATTCTTGCTTTAGGCAGGGTTGGTAGTACCATATATATTTAAACATACCCTATAGTCCAGCTGCTTATAATTCTTCCAGACTAACTTTTTGGTTGGAACTTCCAGGTGAACATTTTAATCACTTCAGTCATTTTCAAAATGAGATTAGATGGAAATTTACTATTTTGGCTGAATGTGTGTTTATGGCAAAACATCATTGCTTTTCCTTGGAGAAGGATTTTTAAATTTAGCAGATAGTAATTGTAAACTACATGTGTAATTTCTACCCTTCCCCTGAAAAATGAACCCAAATACGGTTGATTTTTGAGCTAGTGGAAAAAATACAGTTGAACAGTCCATGTTCATGAAAGACATTTTTGCTTTTGCCATCTAAACTATTTTAAGATTCAGTCTACCATGAACATCGTCCAGCCCAGGACTGTGTTCGTACACAAGGACTTAGTTCTTCAGATTCTTCCCCTTCTCCTCTGTCCCCCACCCCCTGACTTTGCCCTCCCCAAGAAACGGAGATCAGTTTAAAAACCATTGAGTTTACCTCACCTTAAAAACCAAGAAAACCTAATAGTGACAAGTGTCAAATTTGTCATTGCCTATGAAGCATAATGTAGAACCATTATAAACTGATAACGTAGTTTTTAATTTGTGATCTCGTACTATTTTTTCCATTTTTCACTCAGCATACAGACTTAATGTGTGAAGAAACAGAATGAAACTTATGCATTTGACTGTATGTCTGGCTTAAGGGGTTACAGGTTGTTGACTTTGAAAACCAAACATTATTTTTACATGATAATTTAAGAAACTAGCATATGGATTATAGTGCAGCGTTCATTGAGATAAAGATTCAGTTTCTGGACCTCATCATATTTAAATGCAGGATTCTTTTTTCCCCCTTGTCGTAGTATCCTTTCCAAAGACCAATTACTGATCTTTACACACTAAGTACTAAGGATAGGTTTTTGTTCAAAATACCACAGTGCAAAGCTGGAGACTTTTCAGTTTTCGGTATTGACAGTTCCTGATTGCTGTTTCATCTTTTGAGTTGAAAAAAAGTAAAAAAAGAAAAGTAAAAGTATCCCCATTACTGCATCTTTTTTTTAGGATCACAATATAATTCCTCTACAAAATACAAACGATCAAGTAGGATATGGAATAAAAACAGGAGATCAACAAACATTTGAAATGGTAAAAGGAAGAGGGCATACTTTGGAATCAGTCAAGGGAGGTGGACATCAGACTCTGGGATCAGTTAAAGAAGGAGGAGGACAGGCTATGATGGATACGTGTAGATACTCCTACTCAGAATGGCATAATTTCACACATCCTCGTTTAGGTGAAGTAAGTATTCTGAAACTGATGTTTTCTGAGGTGTAGGTTATGGTCAATGTATACAGACTTTTCAAGGAAGCCATGTATTTGTGCTAGAAAGGTGGCTTTCTGGTTTTGGTTTTGTTTTGTTTTTCCTCTCCTTTGCTCCCCTGCATCCCCTTTGGATTACTGCCCTTTCAAAAAATAATCCTTTACATGTTTTAGACAGAAGCTTAAACTACTTTCTTTTCTTGGCTTAAACTATAGACAGTATGCTATTTTTGATTTAGAGTATTCACTCATTTAGAATAATTACTTTACTCAAGCTTTTGTGAGTTTTTCTGAGAATGTCTGCTTGCTTTTATTCTAACTGCTTGCTTTTATTCTAACTGCTTGCTTTTATTCTAACTGCTTGCTTTGTTTAAACCTGATACTTATGTTAGCAATGGTGCAGGAATGAACATACAGCATTAGAAATGTAGCTACTCCATGCTTTGGAGATCAAAAACTCTCACTGCTTGCCTAACTAGTTATGTGTAAATCAGTCTTTTAATTTCGAGTGGATTTTAGTTGCTCAACAGGTTATTTAAACAGGTTCTTCCTCTTTTATTGTTACATATGTGATTAGTAGAAATGATTTCTTTATTAAATACTTATATTTTGTAGTCTTAATGATATAGACCAATCATGTGCATTTTTTGTATGTAGGAATCCATTAGAGGACACACTCTGATTAAAAATTAATCAATGAAAGGTAAATCAAAAGAAATTATTTTTATGCAATATGTTTAGGATGACAATTTAAGAAAATAATAAGATGTGTTTTCTTCCTATGCAGAAGGTGCACCTATGCAGACAGGATGAAGAACAGAAGCATTCTGAAGATTATCTCCTTTCATATAACTATGAAGGAAAAGGATCCTTGGCTGGCTCTGTAGGCTGCTGCAGTGATCAGCATGAGGAAGAGGCACTTGACTTCTTAGATCAGCTGGAACCCAAGTTTAGGACATTAGCAGAAACATGCATAAAAAGATAAATGTGCCTTTCACAGTGCTGAAATAACCTGTAAATAAGTGGGCTGTCATACTTTTGTGATATTAGGTATTTTGGAATTGGGGGGAGAGGTTTATCAAAATTCATACAGACTAGTGAGAGTGTAAGTAACTCTAAATTTACAACATTATTTTTATCTCTGCTAGACACATTCTATCAAAATTAAGGGATTAAAAATATTTTTTCTTTAGGCTATGTTAATATAGTAATGCTAGTTTCTGCTTAGATTATATTTCCTATTCTTTGTGATAAGTTAAAATGCAAAACTTGGTGTTGTCGTTTCAGTTAATTATTCAGCTTCAAAATTTTATTGTATTTGGCTTTGGAGAAGAAAAGCTTTTTAACTCACTGTTTCTTTATTTTCTTTTAATTCTGTAGAAATAAACCAAAAAACATTACTGGTGGATATCAAATACCTTGTTAATTTTTAACTTATATGAGCTGAGATACAAAACACATTTTCATTTTTCACATTAAATATACTGATGAATACATTAGAAAACTTTATATTTTGATTGAAAATTAAATATATATATTGTATATATGTAAAATAATATTCAAAAATATATTTTTCTCCTAATGGGTTACCACCCATCAAACTTGCTATCCTAAGGGATTTATGGCATCACCACATAGTAGGGTGTCAGTATTGTATGCGAGTATATATTTTTCTTTTAAGGAAATAAAAAATTTTTTAAAAAATCAGGAAATAAGGGTAACTATTGTACTTCAAATGAATGCAAGACAAATCTCATGTTTACTTGACATAAGTTTGTACCTCAGTTTCTTGTGAGTTTTAACATAGTATCATTGCAGAAATGATGACCGTTGCGGAGAGTTTTGTCCAGTGTAGCTACTGCTACCTTTTTTACTTGCCTTGTTACAGACTTCATTAAACTTGTTTGTTTCTGTAAGTAGAACTTGACAGAAGGTACAGCTCAAATGGATTGAGCATACACTGCATTAGTAACATGTTTTAAAGATTACTTTATTTGAGATGCAAAATTACACTGGCATAAACTTTCTGTTTTGAGTGCATTATGTGGTGGTTGTAGAGGTAAGCATTTACACAGATGTCTGGCAGAAATCATCTGAATCCCATTTGTTATTTTACTAGATTAGCATACATATACACTATATATATATATATATATACAAAAGTCTGAAATACCTTTGGCAGATGACAGTAGTGAGGCTTGAATGCTGCCATAAGCTATTTCTGGAATTCAGCCTCTGCTTCCCAGGTTTTATATGTTTTTAATATTTGCACTCCTGGTTAAGTAATCTACCATCTGCACTCCAGGAATCTCTTCTGCCTTAAAAGAATGTCTTCCTACCTATGACAAACTTGTGCAATTACTTATTTCTGTTGCTATAATTCTGCTTTTAGGATTTGCTCTTTAAACTTATGCCTTAGGGAGATATTTTTTAAAATTTACTATATCTAATGATCTGTAAAAGACATTATTAGTAACAACGAAGAGTCATGCTGCTCTAAATTTCTGTGCACAGCTGCTGCTGACTTCCAGTGGTTGCTGTTCACTCCATACAAATTATGGTCAGTGAAAACCCGTAAGAGTAGAAAAATTTAGCAAAGTTAGAAAGTAGTCCTTTTAAAGGCTTCTGTTTCAACTGTAAATGGTCTTCAGAATATTTCTGGTAAGAACTAGCTGTGGTTAGTAACTTCATAGACCAATGTTAAACGTGTTTTAGTCTATCATTTGAAAGTGGTGATGAATTCATCCTGAACTAGATACACTGCCAGTGGTAAGAGCGACAGTCACCAACAGCAAAATACTAGGTGAGAACCAAGATGTTATGAACTTTATTTAAAAACATGCATGCTAACACTACTGTTCTGAACACTACTCTTCTTTATCACTAACATAAACGAGTTTTGCTGTACATGGATAGGCATATCTGTGGCTGATGTAAGTCAGGATAGCTCTGCTGATGCCAGTGGAGCTACGCTGACTTTATGCCAGGTGAAGATCTGTCCCCTAGTGATTTCCTTGCTTCTATGCATCTTACATCTTTACCTTTAGTTACTGGCTATATACTTTTTAAGGTAATGTTAATGTCTCCCCCCTCCTTTAATGTTTAGTGGGGTTTTTTGTTTTTTGNGTGGTGATGAATTCATCCTGAACTAGATACACTGCCAGTGGTAAGAGCGACAGTCACCAACAGCAAAATACTAGGTGAGAACCAAGATGTTATGAACTTTATTTAAAAACATGCATGCTAACACTACTGTTCTGAACACTACTCTTCTTTATCACTAACATAAACGAGTTTTGCTGTACATGGATAGGCATATCTGTGGCTGATGTAAGTCAGGATAGCTCTGCTGATGCCAGTGGAGCTACGCTGACTTTATGCCAGGTGAAGATCTGTCCCCTAGTGATTTCCTTGCTTCTATGCATCTTACATCTTTACCTTTAGTTACTGGCTATATACTTTTTAAGGTAATTTTAATGTCTCCCCCCTCCTTTAATGTTTAGTGGGTTTTTTTGTTTTTTGTTTTTTGTTTTTTTTTTTTAATGATCCTATAGCTCAGAAGGACCTAGGATAAATAACAGAATGCACTCTCTTGAAAATGGCTTGGGGGGTAATGTAGAGAAACCTCTGGAAATATGGTTTATTTCCTCATGAAATATAATAATAGTACTGTTCAAAAAGAATAGACTATATTTGTATGAGCTTTTATTGAACTGGCGTTGGCTGTTTTAGGTAGATGGTTGCCAACTTTCCACTCTGGAGTTAAAAAAATAACTTACTGAAATCAAAATAATGTTTTCTAGTCTAATTTACCTTAAAAATGTTTTCATTTTTTTCTTTTACATTTCAGCAAACATAGATAATTAGTTACTTGCATTTTTTGTCTGTTTTTAAACAAAGCACAAATTTGGAATCACTTCTACGTGTTTTTCTCTTTTAAAAACTAAAGTTCTGTACTGAACCAGCAATTTCTGTAAAACCAAGAGCAGAAAGGAAATTGAGATGCTTTAAAAAATGAACTGTAAAACATTATTTTCGTTGTGTCTTCTAATCACGTGAAAGAAAACTTTGTATAAAGCATTGAGGTTTACAAATACTAAGTACCAAATAACGTTTGTGTAAAGATTACAAATGAAATATTTCAAAATGTATAATTCACTTGTTGTTACTGTCTTGAATCGCCTTAAAAATTACAAAGATTTGTTCTCTTCAACTAGGTAATTTGCAAACTGTCTAGTTGTGTCAACATTATCTTAACATCACGTTTCAGGTATATTTTGTACAACAGTGAGTAATAAAGTTTTTGCAAAATAAAAGGAACTTCTACAAAACCTGTTAATTTCTTGTACATGAGCTAGTTTATGAAGATCAGCATACCTGTTTCTGAAGGGGATTGGATTTTTAAATTTTAATTGAAGTGTTTTTGCGATGTTACACTGACATATAGTAGTATTTGTCCATGCAGCATGAGCAGTGGTGAATTCTAGCTGAAGTTTTGTAGCACAATCTGACCTGTTGTCTGTGGGGCTTTCTTAGTGCTTCTAAAATGATCGCAGAACACTTGCTGAATTCAAGATCTTAAAAGTACAAAGCATTAACTCTGTCATCTCACTGATAAATTGCAAAAAATAGACAGTGCCTATTTTCAAAACCTTGAGGAAAACCAGTGGCAGCAGGTAACTCAAACTTTCATGTGCTTGGCAGTCATAAAGCTGCAGGATATTAATATTGTAGGGATTGTATGATCCCTGCGATACTGTGATTGAGGGACCAGTGGAATATCAGTGTTGGTTATCTGGCTTCAAGGGAAGAGGTAAATTCACAGAATGGCTGAGGTTGGAAGGGACCTCTGGAGGTCGTCTGGTCCAACCTCCCTGCTCAAGCAGGAACCCCTACAGCTAGTTGTCCAGGACTAGATGGCTTTTGAGTATCTCCAAGGATGGAGACTTTACAAGCTCTCTGGGAAATCTGTTTCAATGCTCAATCACCTTCACAACAAAAATGTGTTTCCTGGTCTTTAGCTGATGACTCCCATGTTTCTGTTTGTGCCCATTGCCTTTTGTCCTGTCACCGGGCACCACTGAAAAGAGCTTGGCTCTGTCCTCTATGAACCCTCCCTTGAGGTATTTATACACGTTTGTACTATCCCCCTTGAACCTTACTTTCTCCAGGCTAAAGAGTCCCATATGCCTCAGCCCTTCCTCATAGGAGAGATTCTCCAGTCCATTATTTTTGTGGCCCTTCACTGGGCTCTCTCCAGTATGCCCATGTCTCTCTTATACTAAGGATCCCAGCACTGAGCACAATACTCCAGGTGCGGCCTCACCAATGCTGAGTAGAGGGGAAGGATTGCCTCCCTCAACTTGCTGGCAACGCTCCTCCTAATGCAGGCCAGGATGCCATTAGCCTCCTTTGTGGCAAAGGCATGTTGCTGGCACATGTTCAGCCTGGTGTTCACCAGGACCCCAAGGTCATTTTTTGCCAAGGTGCTTTCCAGGTGGGTGGCTCCCAGCATTTATTGGTGCATGGGGTTGATCTTTGCGAAGTACAGGACTTAACATTTCCCTTGTTGAACTTCATGAGGTTCCTGTTGGCCCATTTCTCCAGCCTGTCGAGGTCCCTCTGAATGGCAGCACTGGTGTATCAGCTGCTTATCCTTGGTTTGTGTCATCAGCAGACCTGCTGAGGGTACACTCTGCCCCATCATGCAGATCATTGATGAAGATATTAAACAGGACTGGACCCAGTATTGACCACTGGAGTACACTGCTAGTCACTGGCCTCCAACAAGACATTGCACTGCTGATCACCACCCTCTGGGCTTGGCCTGTCAGGCAGTTTTCAATCCACCTCACTGTTCACTCATCCAGTCTGTACATCAACAACTTATCTATGAGGATCTTATGGGATACAGCATCAAAGGCCTTACTGAAGTCCAGATAGACAACAT
Source organism: Steatornis caripensis (assembly GCA_013398225.1). NCBI lineage: Eukaryota > Metazoa > Chordata > Aves > Caprimulgiformes > Steatornithidae > Steatornis > Steatornis caripensis. Next base: position 190,634 of record VZSC01006294.1, on the reverse strand, counting down.
CCACTGCTCTCTCTTCACCTGTCAGGCCAGTTATTTCATTATAGAAGTTTATCAAGTTGGTAAAGCATTACTTCCCCCTGGTGAAGCCATACTGGACTACTGATGATTTTCTTGTTGTTCATGTACCTGAAAAATGGATTCCAGAATTAGCTGCTCCATGACTTTCCCAGGGATTCAGGTGAGGCTGACCTGGTTGTAGTTCCCCCAGTCCTCCTTCTTGCCCTTCTTGAAGATGGGAGTGACATTTGCTTTTCTCCAGTCCTTGGGCACTTCTCCTAGTCGCCATGATTGATCAAAGATTATAAAGACTGGCTTTGCAATGACACGGGCCAGCTCCCTCGGCACTTGTGGTGTATCCCATCAGGGCCCATGGACTTCTGGGTGTCTGGTTTGCTTAAGTATTCCCTGACCTGATCATCTTCCATTGAGGGTACATCTTCCTTACTCTAGCCTTTCCTCCCAGTCTTTGGCACCTGGGATTTCTGAAGGCTGGCTTTGCTAGTAAAGACTGAGGCAAAGGTGGCATTCAGTACCACAGCCTTTTCCATGTCCTGTGCAACCAGGTCCCCCATCTCATTGAGCAATGGGTCCACATTTGTCCCTAGTATTCTTTTCGTTACCCATGTACTTATGGAAACCTTTCTTGTCTTTAACATCCTTGGCCAGATTCAATTCTGTTTGGGCTTTAGCTTTCCTAACTGCATCCCTGGATGCTCAGACAGTGTTTCTGTATTCCTTCCACATTACCTGTACTTGCTTCCACCTTCTGTATGCTTTTTGTGTTTCATTTTTTTCCCAGGAGCTCCTTGTTTGTCCATGCAGGCCTCCTGACATTTTTGCCTGTCTTCATATTCATTGGGATGGAACTCTTGAACCTGAATATTATCCGGCTTTCTAGGACCCTCTTCCCTTCAGGTCCTTAACCCATGGGACCCCACCAAGCAGATACCTGAAGACGCCAAAGTCTGCTCTCCTGAAGTCCTTTTCCTTTTTGCCCTGCTCCATTCACTCAGGATCCTGAGCTCCACTGTTTTGTGGTCACTGCAGTCATGGCTGCCTTTGACCTTCACATCCTTTATTGCTGGTGAATATGAAGCCCAGCAGAGCACTTTCCCTCACTCCTCTTATCACTTGTGTCAGGAAGTTGTATTCAATGCTCTCCAGGAACCTCATGTGTTGCTTATGCACTTCTCTGTGCATCCTCCAGCAGATACCAGGGTGGTTAAAGTGCCCCATGAGGACCAGGGCCTGTAAACGGGAGGCTGCTTCTAGCTGTCCACAGAAGGCCTCATCCACTTGTTCTTCCTGGTCAGGGAGCCCATAGCAGACACTCACTACCTTGTCACCCATATTGGTCTGCTCTTTAATCATTACCTGTAAGCTCTCATTTGGCAAGCAGCAAACCTCTCCAGACAACAGGTCGGGTTGGCCAATGGGTGTGCTCATCCATTGCAGCAGGGAGTCACCCACTGGTGTCACTTGCTGCTTCCTCCTGATGCTTCTGCATGGCTCAGGGTCAGTTGGTCCAGGTGCTTCTCTTGACAGCACACCTGGTTCCTCCTCAGCTTTGAGGGCAGTGAACATGCCTCAATATTCACCTGCCACCAATATTCAGGCAATTGATGTGCTTCAGCTATAGCTCATACAAAGGGTGCCACTCCTTCCAGTCTTGCATTATCTGATGCTATGGGGCCTGTAAGAGGAGGAGGAGGAGTGTGGTCACACAGGCAGTGTGGAAGGGGTCGGTGTGCCTTGGCACTCCATGCTGCCTCATAAAGAAGCAGGTGTCAGAGGGCTGAGCTCAGCATTTTTGTGCTGGCTGTACTCATGAGATGGAGGGTTGTGACATCCACAGTGCTAGGGCAACTGAGCTGTGAGGGAACTGGTGGGAGGGGAGAGAAAAAAGGCCTGAAACTGAGTTGAGTCACCTCAACCCCAGTCAACCTCAAGTTGAGGCTACACTCAAGCACCACGATGAAAATGGAATTCAAAGTCTCCCAATGGTCTTGCTTTTTCCTGGTTTACCCCAGGGGGAGTGTAAGGGGCAAAGCATTCTTTTATCAGAAGGCTATTACACAAGGCGCTGTTCTTGCTCTTTTAATTCCACTCAGAGCCTTCTGAACCCATCTAAGGCAAGCTTTTCAGATTAGAAGGACTGTGTTATTAGAAAAGAAATGTACCTGAGAAGGGGACTGACTTGTCTAATAGAGTTACTTACTCTGAAAATAGACTACCATGAGATCTATCGTTTGCCATAGTTTTTGTTTTGGCCTTGCAACATTAGTAGATTTATCTTTCTTAGAGGACAGTGTGTTTTCCCATGAAGTATTGTTGATTTCCACCCAAATATTCATTGATTACCCTTCAGTATGTATCCATTTCAAGTGGCACAACACAAATATTCATTCAAACCTCTGTAATATCTTCAGATAAATGTTACACTAAAAAGAGGATATGTATAAAAACCAGATTTGCTAGATTAAAGGTTGCCCAGGTAATACTGATGATCAGCAAACCTAAGCAAGGAGATCTGCAGAAGTGATACGTTATTTTGCACAATTTTTAAACATCTGAAGTCTTGTTTTGGCTGCAGCACATTGAGAACTCTGTATGCAATGCTTTCCATCATCAAGTACCTTGAAAAAGTTTGCAACCCCAAAGTACTAGCTTCATATGCTTTGAAGAACCAACATTACTTATGTTCAAGCAATTCCCAAAGCAATTTGTTCTGTTGTCTGAGCCCAGCCTCCTCATACTATTTTGGGACTTGTCCTCTTTAGCTCTAGCCTCCAGGTCCCTTTCTTGCCCTCGTTCTCTCTTCCCCTTTGCTTTCTTTGTTCTTGGCCCTGGCTCCAGGACATGACTCTGTGTAAATACTGCTAATTTTTTTTTCATATGTCAAGTATCTTTCTTGCAATTTACCCTCTCTTCTTCCGATTCAGCTCTTGTGTCATCTGCATCTGAGTGGGCTGTCTGCACACCAGGAGAGGCAGTAAAGAGTAAGGAAAAGTACAGGGTGAGGAAAGAGCAAACAACTTAGCATAAGCATCTAAAAATGTAGACATCTACAAATGAGGTAATCATCCTGCAGTGAATTTATAGTCAGCAGAGATTTAGACAATGGAGTTTTGCATCATGATTCGTTTAATCTGAAGATACAGGTCTCTATTTAGTCAATTTCAGTTACGAGGGCTATGGTTACAGTGACACCTGAAAGGAAAGCCTTGGTCAACCTCAAAGATTCTTAGATGAAACACACTTCAGAAAGGTTATTCTTTACATATGAGCTGAAAGACACTAGTGAGTTATCTGCAAAGTGCAAATCAGACTCACGATTTGATCAAGTGCGACAGGCGTCATACCAATACACATACAGCTGTCAGTAGAGTAATTTCTGGGAAATAGTCAAGCTTTTATTTAAAGCTAGAAAACTGAAACTTTTGAACAGGTAGGTTGCGTGTGTATGTGTGATGGTTTTGGTTTCTTTTTTTTCATTAAGAAAGCATTATATTTCTGATCTAAAAGTGAATATGCTGCTGAGAAAAAAATCAGCCTCCACTTGATTCCAAACAACTTAGATTTTCAATGCAAATGATCTTCATCTTTTGAAATCATTACGAGTGACTGAAAGTAGTCTTGGGCAAACAAGGAAGCATTACGCAACTCTTTAAATACAGGTGGCTTTGCCAGATCAACCTATAATTAGGCCATCGTATAACTACAACCAAACCACTACAAACTTATCACATAAATGTTTGAAGAGATCAAATAGGCCCATAAAGATCCATCTCTTTCCTTCCACTTTAAGGAGGCTATAATTTGACCAGATCAAAGACTATATGATGAGTTTTTGTGCTCCGCCTGTGCTCTAGAACACAAAAGCAGTTGGCACCTTTTCCTTGCCACACTATCACATGGTTTTAAGATCACCGTATAACTTGGGTTTTGTTTTGTACACAGCTCAAGCAGTCACTACATCAGTAACAAAAGTAAAAGGAAGAAGCTAAACATATAACACTAACATAAAGCAAATACAAGAAGCCTTTAGATAATAATCAAAGGATACATGATTTTCTCATGCTACTGCTGAATTCTGTAGTAACAAAAAAGAAACAGCTTTCGCTGGTGATCAATGGCCGTATGTTACTGAAAATAAAATTTTAGTTGTTTCCTCATAACTTGAATTAACCAGATGATAGCTACAGCTCCAGTCACAGTACTTTTAACAGCCAGCAGGCATTTACATAATATATAACCTTTAACACTTTAAAATGATAAAGGAAATAACAATATCAAAATGAAAATTCAAAGCTCATACCATTATGTGAGGTGGTGCTACAGACAACTGCAACCTCTGCGGTGTTGGCTTTGCTCGCTTTTATCTATCTTACAGAAATTTTATGGGAGAAAAAAAAATTGTTTGATAAAATATTAACCTAGTGTGCAGTATAGATTCAGGACAACCCCCCCCAAAATTTTTCTCTAATTATCAATGATTGAGATAAAGAGACTATTTCCTAGGATAACCGTTTCGTATGTTTGTGTGCTGGTGACGGTATAGCATGGATCACACTGGTCTGTAACGCAGTTATTAGGAACAAAGAAAGCCTGGTTCACTCTTACCAGAAAAACGGTGACAAGAAGATGTTAGGAACAGTTATGTCCTTTTCATTCATGATAAGGCTCACTTATCTTTGAATGAAGTCAGGTATAAACACTGACTGATGAAAGTCTGTCTCCCCCACCATTCTTATTAAAATTATTTTGCCAAAGCCTTTTCTGATTTCTGTTAGGTGTTTGCATTGACATTCTCTGTGGTACTGCATTTTCGCGTATCAGAATAAGGTATAATACACAACAGCAAAGATACCTGAGCTACCACTTTTGGAGGAATATGCATTTCTTCCTAAGTACCGCCTCAGACTGCTTAAAAAAAGTGACCTTCTCTGAGTACTCCTTTTACAGTATTCACTCATTTGAATAGGAAGCATGTGAGAGGACAGGCCAACTGAAACTCTTACTCAAGTATGACCTGTCAGCAGGAATTAGAGTTTCTGGCAGCAATATCTGCCTTATTTCTTGCATCCTTCCCTGTAGCAAGGCTGCACGTCTCTATACCATTCTCAGCTCTGCACTCTGGTCAGGAAGCCCTTGCTGCTGAGCCACAGGCAGGTGTCATGGGAGGTGCCAAGCCCAAGAAAACGCACCAGGCCTGCTCTGCTCTGCATCGTGTTTCTGGAAATGGGTTTGCAGAAAGGAGCAGAGCCCAGCCAGTGATTGAATGCACCCTTGCCAGACATGTAGCACTATACATTTTCTGAAATTTGGTACAGTTATAGAAAGGCTGGAGTAAACTGCAGCGCTGCCTTTCTGGCAAATACAAATTTTGGAACTCATTTTCTAGACCTTTAGATGCTTTCTATCTTTTTTGGAGAGATATACGCACATACAATAATATATATGTAAAAGAAGAGGAAAATACGTAGACAGATGAAGAGTCTGTGATGTGATTTTAACAGGGAGGATGAACCTTGCAATCTGTCAGACAGGTAAGCCATTCCAAGGCAGTTACTTCTGCTTGAACAACAAGAGATGGTTTAATTGGTCAAAGCAGGGTAGATGTTGTAATAAAATAAACTACAGTTTGATTAGTTGTTATTGCAGCTGAAAAGCACGGTTTGATTTAAGTAGCAGATAGCCTGTGTAATCAGCTGATCCTGGAAGCAGCGGTTATGTTTTTGACTGCAGACTTTTAGCAAGGAGTCGGACAGCGGTTATCAGTTTCACATGTGTTTATGTACCTAAAGACCTGCGGGTACAGAGATTGACAGACCTGACTGACTCCCTTCCTTGCCATTTGTACATGCAGCTATTAGTGCTGCATGGTTGCTCTTAACAAGGACCACAGCTATGACCAAAAGTTGTTTTCATTAATGGTAGGAACACAAGTAGGGTAGAAACAGAAAGTGCACAACGCAGTCAACAAGAACGGATACAGAACATTATTTAGCTGTTAGTGTAATGATAGAGTACAAATGTATTATGGTGCATGTAAATTCAGATAAAAAATGGAAGTGTTAATTGACTCTTTTCAACATTAGAATAACAGATTGATAGTCTGCACATCCATCCCAGGCTATGTAGAGTATGTATCTCCTCTTTATGTCCTGTGCTGTGATGGGCATTGCAACAAAAAATAGGCAAATCATTCAACATTTATGACTTAATAAGCATCTACATGCAATCTGGTTTTAGGAGAATGAGTTAGAGAGAACCTTGATCAATAACTGTCATGAGAACAAACCTAAATTTGAAACTAAGTTTTACTCTTTTGCTGGAGCTAAACCGAAACATTTTTGTGCAAGTAAAATGTGGAATAAGTTAATTACTGCAAGACAAGACTGAAGTGAAGTAAAAACTGAGTTTGGAAATAATTTGTCATCTGCATAGATCTGTTTGGTTACAAAAGAGCAATCACTCTCTTTTAAAATATCATTTAAACTCCAGCAGCTGGGCCACTACAAGATAATGCTCGAAACCGCTAGCATGAGATGGGTTTTCCAGAATCTCCTTGCACACTACACAAAAGGGCAACCAGAACCCCAAAGGCTAATCCAGTGGAGGCTGTAGGAGTCTTGGGCTGCTTTTAAGTTAACAATCTGGCACACCAATACTGGATCAGTAAGTTAAAGCTCTTGGTGCCAAGGCCTCTGCATATACACCAAACATGGTTAGGGCAATTTCAGGTGGCCTCAGCCAAGATTTAGCCTGGTTCCTTGACCTGAATATCTTCTTGCTGTGTGTGGCAGGTGCACTCACCCTGACTTGAGCTAGGGACTTTCTGACTCTTGAAACCCGATTCTTTCGTGCCCTTGCTTTTCACACTGTTTCCTTGCTTTCCCCACACTTAGGGTGGCTGTTGCAAGGTGCACAGTCCCTGGAAGATGGGCCCCCAGCCCATCAGCACTGACCCCAGGTCAGACTCGACTAGGGTACGTACGGAGCCCCGCTGGAGAGCCAATCTGAGTTGGTCCTCCTAGGAGCAGTGGGTCTGCAGTCAGGGTCTCCCCCCTTGGGTTGGGACACCACCCAAGGTAACTTCCCTGGGACTGAGAGTGCTCATCAGTGAGTGAACGCACATTTAGGGTCGTCATTCTAAAGGATTGTTCACTAAAGCTTAGGAATTCTTAAGTTGGTCGTGTAGTACTTTTTCCCCCTGACATCCAAATCTGTCGTTTACTATTGTTTGTTGGAGTGCTAAAACATTTTGATTAGAACACATGTGACTTTGAGCACCTGTCCTGTTTTGTGGGTGCCTCTGCAATGCTGTGATTAGAGGCTATTCAAAGGGCTGTTCACTGGCTGAAGCTTTACGTCTGCATTAGGGGTGATGACTGTGTTTGATGAACACACAGAGCAGAAATTTTGATTGAGTTTCCTCCTAAACAAATCCAGTTTGCTGGTGCCAAAACTGGTCTGAGAACTGCACCGGCATGCAGTAAGTGGGGATGACTGGGACATTTACTTCAAAATGCTCTAAAGCAAAACGTCAACGCAGACACTGCTCCCATGACTGGGACAGTCTTGCCCAATGCAGGGATTGTATGACCCAGCAGCTTGTCAAAGTAATGTGGGATCTGGGATCTGCTATAAATCTCCCTTCTGTCTGACACAGTAATAATCCATCCCTAAATTAACATTGCATGAGTTTCTTCATGGACTTCTTATCAAATTTCACTAAATTTAAGAGATACATGGGGATACAATATTTTTCTACTTGCCTCCAGCAACACCTACCATATTTATCTGTGACAGTCCACATGGAAAGACAGGTTCATTGGAATAAAATCAGAAAGGAAACAGGCTTAATATTATAAAAACATCAAGTGACAAATGTGTTATAATTTAAAGTTAAGGTCATATGCACCCCAGGCTGTGAAACTCAAATGCACAAGGAAAACAGGATTTGTCTGTCTGGATCAACTAGTAAGTCTATAGCTGTGCAGGAGCTGGTGAACATCTTGCTACTAACGCACAGGAAACTTTTGATGACACAGTAGGTGCAGAATCTGGGACAACTGATAGCATCATACTAAGAATGAAGAGAATATTAAAAGTAGTTAAGATCAAGGCAGAAGACACATATCAAAACTAGTTAGCTTAAGTGTCGATAATGGCTGTGTGAATATGAGCTGTTCAAAACAATTTTCAAGCCAAGTTAAAAAAACAAAATAATTGAAGTATTGCACCAACCACATCTTTGAGCTTATATGAAAAATTGTTACAATTTTAATGCAATGATAAAGTAATTCTTCACATTTACAAAAGGAATACCATCTTCATCTCCTGGTGTTCTGAAATGAACATTTTCCATTTCTCAAAATGGTATTTCTGATTTGTTTGTCTTTAAGATTTACATCAAATACTCCTTTCCCTTCCAGGCAAATACAGGAAAGAGAAAGGCTATGAGAAGAAATGTGCAGAGACAACATGTATTCCAGCAAGATCTTCAAAATGCTAAAATTCTTAGTTGCTCAATAACAAAACTTCTGAAGAGACAAGAAAAAAGAGAAAAGAGACAAGAGAAAGAGGAGATAAATGTATTTAAAAGTATTGCTTCCACCTATGCATCCATCAACAGATGTACAAATATCCAATTTACATCAACTTGCTTCTTACCCCTCTATTTTGGTCATGTAACTTGCTTTAAAAAGCAAGCTGAAATTCATATATTGGTTCATGAGGTTTGCTTCTTGAAGTGATTTGACACTGATTATTGTTCTGCTGCTACAAGGCAGTCTCCTCTTACTGTCCAAACATGTCTTACCAACATGATTTAATTGTCTCTCAACAAAATTACTATGATAATAAAAATTCTCAAAGAACAACGATTGCAAAATTTCCCACAACACTGACTCAGTCATGGACAAGATCAAACATAAATGCAATAGAAGAAGAGAGATGTTGAGCAACTTAAACTGAACTCCTGCCACATGAGACACTCAGTAGAGCTAATTTTGCCAAAAGACATAAGACTATTTAGTTTACTCTCCTAGAAAGTAACATTAAAATACAATGCCCTGTGAGGCAACTAGGCCAACACAATAGTTAGAAAATCATATTTGAAAGGAAGATTAAGCTACAAGGAAGATCATACTTTTCAAAGTGAATAACCTATTGCAGAACGCCAAACTACAAGGGTGAACAGTGAACGCCCAGAAGCAGGAGCTCAGAAGCTGGGGGGTGGATCTTTATTTTAGCTTACTTAGGTATACGTCATCAACATAAACTCTATTTCTCGCTTGTGAATATTCTTTGTTCTTCCATTGATTCTTCTTTTTGATTGTCCTGCTTTTGACCCTCACTTTGAAGAATGAAACACACAAGAACACTCAGCCTGTGAGATCAGAATAGCAGTAGTTGAGTATAAATTCTCCTGAAACACATGCAATGTGGACACTACTTCTCAGCATCAATTGGTTTGCTCTACAGATCTGCTCCTGTTTGTTTGCACTGGTTTTTGTAGATGGACCTGCTATATAACTTTTTTCACTGCTATTCATATCTAGTTCATTCCCAAACGCTTTACGATCATAGAATCATAAAATCATAGAATGGCAGGGGTTGGAAGGGACCTCTAGAGATCATCTAGTCCAACCCCCCTGCTAAAGCAGGTTAGCCTAGAGCAGGTTGCACAGGAATGCATCCAGGCGGGTTTTGAATATCTCCAGAGAAGGAGACTCCACAACCTCTCTGGGCAGCCTGTTCCAG
>VZSC01006294.1:148110-179853 GCA_013398225.1 Steatornis caripensis | reverse complement strand
TCCTCCATGTGCTTAGAAATGACTTCCAGAACGAGCCGTTCCATCACCTTTCCAGGGATGGAGGTGAGACTGACTGGCCTGTAGTTTCCTGGGTCCTCCTTCTTGCCCTTTTTGAAGATTGGAGTGACATTGGCTTTCCTCCAATCCTCAGGCACCTCTCCTGTTCTCCACGACTTTTCAAAGATGATAGAGAGTGGCCTAGCAATTACATCCTGAACATGATGTTCATATGTAAAATAATAATACTGTAGTATAGTAGCTATCGGAGGGAATGCAGACTAGAAGCAAAAGAAACTTTGGCAAAAATGCATTTTGGGGATAAGTAGTAACCCTTGAGGTTCAAAGCAAAAGTGAACCAGAATGGAGTGCATAGACTTCACTGCTATCATCTAAGATACAAATGCAGAGAAGAGCAAGTTGGCAGTGCTTCTTTAAGATTTGTGCCCTTTCAGACTCACAGTATTCATCTCTTGGGCTGAAGATCTTTTTGCAGGGCCAAAACAACATGGGTTGTTTTGCCCTAAAATTGCTGGAATCTCACCTGCTTCATGGATTTAATCGTCAAGTGATGTTCAGCTTTACAGCGGCCAATCACCTTTCCACAGACACATGCCCCTCTGAAACAGTAGAACCACACGCGGCTGTGTGTTATGAGCACCTTAAAAAGTGTCCCAGGACCAGACTTTTTACTTGGGTATGAACAGTTTCCATCTGATAGGAAGAAATGGAAATACTTTGCAAAAGCATGAAAAACATTTACACTGAGGAAAAGGAGTGAGATTTTAGCTAAAGCCAAATGCAACTTTGTAACGGATGTCTTTTCAGCTCAGCGCATGGTCTCTCTATAAAACAGAATTAGCATTGTAAATAGGATTGCTAGTATTGTAATGCGGAATATACACATACTACACAGTTGTGGGTGTGTATTGAAGGAGTTGCACTGGAAGATGTATCGGGTTCTCTTGAAATCTCCCGATCTTCATCGATACCTTCAATATTCAAATTCTCATTTCGCTCTCAGGGATAAACCAGTCAGTAGCTTTTCCGTCCAGACAGAGAACTTACATGGAGAGAAACTCAGGGACTTACAGTGGAGAAACTCTGTCATAATCATCCTCGTATGATCAGCCAGTAGTACCTCTGGGCAGATTGTTCTCCTTGGATGGTTTGGGATTTTGAAGTTCATTTCTTATAATAGTTTTGGTGACTCTTGCATTCTGCTCCTTACTTTTAAACTCGTTTGCTTAGCTCATTTAGTTATATACTCCTTCACCCACCTAAGTTTCTCACCTTTAGGTAAATATGTGGCTGATAACACAGTGAAGTACTTTTAAGACAGACAGAAGGAGACCTTTGTCCAATTCCTCATTTTAACATAGTGTAACTTTTCTACAATCTATTAATAACTGGCTTATTTTTTTCAGGCTGAGACAACTTCTTTTGCCAAGGTATTAGTCCAAGCTATTCCAGTTGTATGAAAAGCATTAGGAAAGGAGCTGACCCCGCTGAAATGAAGGCTGGGAGTAAAAAAGTGTAATGATGCTATGTGCTGAAGAAACAATGTTTAAGCTCTTTAGATTGCAGCAGATATTTTTCTTTACCTCAATCCTTTATTCCTGTAAAATCGCTGGCACCAGCCTTGTAGCCAAAGCCTTCAATGTCTTGAGTTGCTCCAGTTAACAGTAAGACTCGAAGGTCAGATGTTCACTGTGCCTAATCTATACAAGTAGAGAGCAAACAAGAAGAACCGACACTACAGACTGTACATTCTAAAGAAGTTGTACTGGTTTTGGCTGGGTTATTGTAGCGTATATGGTGAGACGGTTAGGATTTGTGATGAAAACAGTGTTGATGATAACTTGGTGCTTTAGTAATTGCTGAACAGACCTTACACAGCATCAAGGCCTTTTCTCCTTCTCACATCACCCCACCATCAAGCAAGCTGAGGGTGCACAAGAAGTTGGGAGGGGACACAGCTGAGACAGTTGACTCCAACTGACCAAAGAGATATTCCATACCATATGACGTCATGCTCAGCATGTAAAGCTGGTGGAAGAAGGAGGATGGAGGGACGTTTGGAGCTATGTAGTCGTCTTGCCAAGTAACCAGTACTCATGATGAAGCCCTGCTTTTCTAGACATGGCTGAACACCTGCCTGCTGATGGGAAAGAGTGGCTTAATTCCTTGTTTTGCTTTGCTTGTGCGCACAGCTTTTACTTTCCCTATTAAACTGTCTTTATCTTAATGCACAATTTTTTGCACTTTTACCCTTCTGATTCTCTCCCCCATCCCGCTGCAGGAGAGTGAATGAGCAGCTGTGGTAGCTGCCTACTGCAGTTAAATCATGACAGAAGTGAACTGAAGAAGCATTTGATTGAAAGGTGAAGGACAGCATTATCAGATGTACAACACTGCCTAATGCAGATGGCTGCCTCTCCAGTCAACAGATGTAACAGCACCGCAGTATTCCACCTTAGTTTTATCACATGATGCTATCTTTTACACTATTTCTCTCGTGTACTCGTAAGAGTATAGGTATTTGTATTCATCTTACAATGGAAAACGTGACTTTTTTTCTCAAAATTATAATTACAGTTTTTGTAAAATGCTTATTCACAAATTTCATGTTTCTTATTTCATGTTACTGGAAAGGGATGTAATTCTTCTGTATTTCAGTTGAGTTCATCTGTACTTCTCTTTTCCTAATATTCATACATGATAACAGAGTGTCTTTACCACATTGATTTTCATAATTATACAAGTTTCAACAAGCCATTAATATTTTAATTATAATATTCTCAGAAATCTGTTACAAGCTGTTTTCCTCCAAGCTGATTTCTCAATTGATTACCTAAGAATTGTTGTATAGGCAAGAATTGGATCAAATAATGAATTTGCTTTAAATAATAATAAAAAAAATAATGAAAATCTCCTGCATGTACTTACAGAAATAAAAAAGACTCATACCAATTCATGCTTAAAGAGGATGTAGCATTTCCAGGACTGACTTGCACTGGATCTAGCCCTTCAAGATTTCCCAAAGAAACCCCTGCAATAAACCATTAGAATTCCATATGTTCATAATGTATGTGTGTTTGTAGAAGCTCTAAAAATGGCATCCAGCTACAGGCTATATGTGTTCTTGGACTAACTTAAAATCACAGCATAAAGATACTGAATCAATTGTACAGCTCAAGGTACTCCACAACAGCAAGGATGGAGACCTTGGGAGTTTTTTTTCTCCTGTCCCACAACTTCCTACTCCTACATTTTCCTCTCCCCAGCTATCACACCCCTGGGAAGAAGTTTAGCTGAGCTTTTTCATTGTTTCTTCAGGATCCTGACAGCAGCTACTTCAGATTGGTTGAAAGAGAGCCTGGGAAACTTGGGTTCTCCTGCAGAAAGTGCATGTCCTGAAGCTCCATCCTGTGCTTCTTGTCAGTAGAACTCCATCCTGAATGTATCCACTGATCTTAAATATTGCAGTACGCCACATGAAGATAGGCTAACTCTTATGCAATTAGTTCTAAAGCAATTTAATTGCTAATAATAATGAGTTTTATGCTTCATAATTTAAAATGTTTGGAGTTGATTTAGAAATACAATACAGGACTCCATTAACTACTAGTCCAGTCTATAACATGACTCTGTTGACATTTCAACTCCCATTTTGCCTGTCAGGCCAAAGTAGAGGATCTCCCTGGCATGCAGGAATCCATAGTTCAAGAGAGGTGCAAATCTCCTGCACAGGAGTTGCCGAGAACTATAATCGGGACAAGCAGAGAAGATAGATAAACTAATGTTGAATCTTACACCCAACTTACACTCAATCTTTCACCAGCCGTGGTGGGTTGTGGAATAAACTTGTGGGACTCTGTTTCTACCCAGGGAAATTCTTAATTGCCTTCCCTGAGAAACAGAGGGGGAAAAAAAAGGAAGAACAGGTACAAGAATGAATACCTAGATAACAATTTCCATGAAAAAGATGTGATAAAACAGGTTCAGCACTCTCCATGACTCAATCAATGAAAGGAGATGAGGAAGATATTGCATGTGGATTCACAAAGGAAGGAACCTACAAAGGTTCTTACTAGTTCAGGTAAGTATTTAAGGTTCTTGAGTAATCATAAAAATATATCTTCCCTCCATATTTCATTGCTTAACTTTAATATTAAGTTTCATCTCAGGACTTTTTTCTTATGACCAAAACAGTCATTAGAAATAGCGTGCATCTATGAAGATAACATACTCATCCCTTGAATTCTAGCACAGCACTTAGGACTCAAAGATAACAAGTTATAGGTTACATATCACGTGCAGACAGATAATCTATGATCCACAAAAAGCAAGGAATAATTGTATCAGGCAGAATTATATGCATCTAGTGGAGGAGTACATCAAATTAGGCTTCAGTTGTAAAAACAGTAATTAGCACAGTTTCAAACCAAAAATACAAACCAAAAGTACAATAGAAGCTCGTGTGCTTATTAAAAATGAAATTTAATTTACCTACTTGGAATGAAAATAAAAAATTCCCTTGAGCTACCTCTGAAATTGCAATGATTTTAAACAGACTTAAATGGTGATCTGGAGTTGTATTTCACAAAGCAGTGAAGCACAGCGTTTGGGCAGTGGGGCATAGCCAGCCGCCAATTTGCACGGTTTAATACGCGCTGCAAGCATTAGCCTCAGGATGGCAGCATGCGATGGCAGTAAAGCAGAGTTTCAAACACCTGTTCCAACCCAGAACTGCATCCTGCGCTATGCAAAGAAGCGAAATGCAGGCTTAACACTGCAGTAACTCTTACGCTGAAAAAACCTTCCACAAATCATTTTAGGATGAAATACAAGTAAGAGGCACCACTATCCCATATCCAGATAAAGTGACTTATCTGTTCTTGTTTCTAGAGTGCGATTTCAGTTTGTAAGCATTCTCGTTTTCATACTTTCATTTACTGCATGTTTGTCTACTATATGCTTAATTGTTGACAGATGAAAAAGGAGCACAGAGTCAGATGGTCAAGATTAAGCTTGGACAGCAAGGAAGCCAAAAAAAGAAAAGACAGGTTAAAAAGACAGCAGCAAAGGGCTCCTTGCCCAAGCCTTCAAAGTCAACCTTTCTCCATCAGAACTCTCAAACTGGCCTTCAACTGGGTGACAAAATTACAGCCTATTTTCCTTCCTGTGGTTCATTTTGCTTTTCCATTTGAAACCTGAAATTTTTGAAATTATGTCAGAGGCAGCTGTACATGGAAAGCAAACATTTCTGCTAGAACAAGTCTCTGCCTTCAAGCATGCCCTGCCCTGCTGAGCTGTAACCTTAGGCTTGTGCAGGTCGAGCAGGTCCCAGAGTGCAGCAAGCGCATCTTGAGCTGAAGGTATTGCTGTTTAAAGAAAGCATGGAAAATCTGGGGCAAGGGGAAAGTAAAAGGAGGTCACTAGAGACGATAACTCCTTATAATTCTTAGCAGAAATGCCTATACAACCCCGAGAAGAGCATCTTTACTGGAAAAGTGCTCTCCATAGGCATGAGTAAGTGAATAGGAAAAGGTCAGGTTTGCACTTTGCAGCTGGTTGTGTGCAGTGACACTCTATCCCTCAAAAGCATTTGCAAGACATGAGATTCAATATTAGTATACCTTCTCTGTTTGTCCTGGTTATTGTGTACAGCAACTCCTTTGCATTCTGCAGCCTGTGCTGCCATCATGTGGCATGATAAGTGCTCATTCCTTCAAAATGAAAAAAAAAAAATCTGTTTTCCACCATTTCTTCATTCCCCTTCCATTTGCTGCTGGCCCAGCACTGCCGGTCGGGAGAGAGACTGAAGGCTTTAATCCCCGGTAGCACCTTGGAGTTTTCTTCCTATTCTTTCCTGATTTTATCCTTTGCTTGCAAAAGCAGCAGAAGATCCAGCCTGTCCTGCTGGTCAGTTCTTGCCAATTGGTAAAAGTCACAGAAGCTGCTGAGCCTTTGATATTGTGGGTCATTCTCAGCTTCACTGGAAAGATTCTTATATACTAGTGACAAGAAGCTAATGAAAAGAAAATACAAGTCTTCTACTAATCATCTTTTTTTCACCTATGACAAAGGAAATTTCTGACTTTATTTGGTAGTAGATTTTCACTTTCTACCTCAGTTTCACAAACAATGTGTCCTGTTCACTGTTATCATAGAAGAAATTGGAAAAAAGTCCTCTCTTGACCTCCCAAAACCACAACAGAGAATTGCCTGCAGTGGTTTGCCTCACACCTCAGTAGTAAAATGACAAGACTTCATATTTGTAGAAAAAAAGCCACCTAATAAAACTATTCCTAGAGGATTTTAGCAGTTCATTCCAACTATGACCACCTAATCTGTTTTCTATCCTACTACGTCCATGAACATCGCTAAGTACAAAATTTGATGCAAATGCTGCGAGAAGTTCACATAAATTACAGTAAGCTTTGGATCATATCTCCTGTGCTCAGGCAGTTTCTTTGCTGGTTAGGCAACAGGAATTGCTAAAATTAATTTATCAAGAGGAAAAAAAGAAAACCCAAACCATACATGGTGCATGGCCTGTGATCGAAATGCCAAAATACATATAAGCAGCTTTTGCTTTTCTATTAAAGCAATAATTAAACAGCCAAGCACCGTGCACTAAAACTCCCAAATTTCTAAGCAGCAATGAGAAGTCAACTGCAGAACAAAACTCTGATTTATTTTGTACAGTTTTATCAATATGATGACATATGGTTCCACTTTACATCTAGAGCCTGCAGAGCCTTCCAAGTGCTCAGTGAACTGGCTCTTCTGGGAGTCTGGTTAGAAGTCTATATTATTTTCACTCACACATTTCCCTTTCACCTGATACCGGTAAATCAACATTTCTCTTCCAGGGAGGGAAACAAAAGAAAACAAAAATCCTGCTGCCCTTGGGGAAACACTTAAAGGAAATGTTGTGTTGGTATAGTTTTTTTCTTCTTAGCTGTCCATTATTAGGTAAATGACACTTGGCTCTAGTCATCTGTATCCCTCCAGGCAAAATTTGTGTCTGCTCTCAAGAAGACTACTGAATGATATCGGCTGCTATTTGACATAAAATCTCTTTCATGTCAAGTTTCTATTAAAAATTAATTTTATCAGGGTTAGCTCCAGTAAAGAACTAAAAATCCTTTAAAAGTAGGAACGACATACTGAGCTTCTAGTTGCCTTATTTACAGAATGGGGCAGGGATCCTGAGATGAACACTTATGCTCCCTGCATAAACGTCTACCTTCTCCAAAATCCTGGTTGTTGCAAGAAGAAATAGCACAGAATACTCACCTGGGGAACAGGAGTGCCCTCATCGGCTCACTCCACATGTCCCACTGACAAGTGCCTGACTGAGTGGTTTCTTGGCTCATGCTTTCCTTCCACTGAAATTGATCTGCCATGAACATAAAAGGAGATGTATGCCTAACCATGAATGTAGAACAAAAAGGAAAGAAAAAATTCCTGTGTAGTGTTTTTGTTGGCTTGGTTTAGCTTGCCTTTTTGGACCCCCTTATGAGATGTTTCATTTTCATACCACAATGGATGGGATGGATGCTGGAACCGTCCATGAATGGGTGGATGGATACGGGAACCACACAACACTTCCCTCTTCCGGAGTTTAGGGCAAGCCCCAGTCTACTTGACACACCAGTCTCCTCCTCCCCTTTCTTTCCATGATTATCTGATTTCCATGCTAATAAAACTCTGATGCGAGTCACTTGTGAGAGCTGCAAAGTACTTTGATAATATCTTGATCTGGGTAAGTAGCAGGACAAGACCTTCATGGGTTCGTAGTTCTGGATGCTAGAAGCCAAAAAAATAAGCACTGCAATGTCTCACTATAAATGCCTGCATTGGATTTAGTCTTCCATCAGACCCAAAAAATCTGTAGGATTAAACACATGCGAGGGAGAGGAGGTTGGACTGCAACTCTTATAGGTACTTCTGTCTTGATTTAGGTCTAGCTCTACCTAAAGTTTTAGGTCCATTGAAATAAAATTTGTAGCTGTCGAGTAATATGTGAACAAAAGTTAAAAATTGTTTCTAGAAGACGTCTTCATTGTCTTAATATTAAGATCTTATGGCAATTTCTCACATATTTCTTAATGGAATTTAGGAAGAAGAAAATATGGCCCCAGAACTCATTTTCTACTTGTTAGAAAGGTACAGCTGAGCTGAAGTGACTATTTCTGTTGTCCACTGGAACTGGTAAATTAGCTCTTACAAAGCTCTTTCCTGACTTCATATATTATGTTGAGACAAATTTTCTCATCTTTCCAATAGATGCTGAATGAACTGAACATCATGTTAACAGCTTGAGTGTAAAAATGCAGTCACCCTATCCGTTGTAAATACTTAGTTGCAATCATAATTTCAAAGTGTGTTTAATTTCCTTCTACTAGAAAAATATACTATCTGCATAACGAAATCAATGTGAAATGAAAGGAGTAAACAACAGCTTGCAAAATAAATATCATGAAGTAATTCCCCACCAAAGCTTCAGTAATTGCTATATGGAGTAGGCTGCCCTTAATACAACAATTAATTAATTTTTCCAGATGAATTATGCAAGCCAATATTTTTTCTTCATTAATGTTTTGTTGGAGTCATTAAGTTCCATTAATGAATAACAAAGAAGCAATTGGAATTTTGTTCTAGCTGATGTGTGCTAATGTGCTTAACTTGAACTAAATGTGTTTCCAGTATGTAATCAAATTTGAATCAATCAAATCAATTTACCACTGAAAGTCCTTTTGGAGCTGCAGCTGTTTTATATGGGTGTCTCTTCTCAGAGAAAAATACTGGCAAAACCCAAAAGACTACATAGCTCTGAAATATATAACGTTGTAATTAGGAACCAATCTGTCTGATTTTTGTTAGGAGGATTCTGTTTTCCCCACTTCAAGCTCCATTATAAGTCAAAGTGGCTAAATTATTTCTTAGGAATAAATCATCTAACAAATTTAGATTTCATAAAACTTTGAAAGCTCTATGAATTCTATCTGATTTCTTACTTTTTATTTTTCACCAAGTAGCAGAGAGTGAATAAATCAGCTGATGAAATAATTGGAACTTATGCAGTCTATATACTTTTGCCTACACAGTATTGTTTTCATGAATGACCAATTAATTTCAAAATTGGTCAAAAATGAGCAGTGAGTATTATTATTATAATCAGTTTTCATGAATGTTTTTCTTCATAGAGTTCTAAGGAAGGATATTATAATTACCTGATCAGACAACACAGAGAAGATGCTTTCAGACTTTTATTGGAGGTGCACAGTGATAAAACAAGATGCAATAGACACAAATTGGAAAACAGGAAAATCTGATTGTTTTTTATTATTATTGTTAAAAACATACAAAAAATCCCCTCATGAGGGCGGTCAAACATGAGGGTGCCCAGAGAGACTGGTAATCTTAGAGATGTTTAAGGTGCAATTGATTTGATTTGACCAGCTTTGAGCAGGGGTTGGAATAGATGGCCCTCAGAGATCCCTTCCAACCTAATTATTCTGTGATTATAAAGTTTGTTCAAACAAATACGTATTCACCAGCAGTATAATACAAACAAAGTGGAACTGATAATATTGATACTGCAGGCTTGTCTGTGTTAAAAATAAGCTGTTTTGACAACTCTACAGACTACAAGTTGGCAAAAGCATAGAAATATCTGAACTTTGCAACATTACCTCTTCTGAGTTACCTTAGACTTAAGGTACCTTACAGACCTATAAATAAAGAGAAATATGACATTTGTAAGACATCTCTCAAAAAAGGTGAAAAATCTTCTCAACAGCAGTCATACTAAATTTTTGATTTATAGACATCCTCACAATGATCACTGAGGGGAAAAAAAAATCAGTAACTTTCTCTACATGTTGTAGTGCCCAAGACTGCTAATAAAAGTCTATCTTAGGTATTCAGTCACATCTCCAGAACTTAGTCTTAAAGAAAATCTATTTTCCTATCAAATATCATTTGAATAATCTTGTCACCGTCATACTGGTTCTGTAAAAAAAACACTCCAGTATACTTTGTTAGAGGGTTCACTGTACTGTAAGTGTGTTTACTCACAAACATACAAACCCACCCAAACATACTTAATAAATAATTGAGTAGAAAATTGCATGTGTGCTTTTCCTTTTAGAAAAGCTTTTCTCTAAATAAAACTGGTTCTGACTCCCTCCTGTCCTGATTGGTAAGAAATATTAGAATAAATCTCAAAGGAATTAATCAAAACACATTCATCCCAAATGTAAGAGTAAAATATTATGCTGTTAATGCTGTATAGCATTCCTTCACTGGCTATGTTGGACTGTTCTGGAAAGCTGAGACAAAAGTCTTCGCAGACATCTGTTAAAACAGCTCGTGAAGAGACCCTGCACAATACTTTGGAATATGTACAAAGATAGAAAGAGAAATTCCCATTACAGAATCACTATAGTGCTTCAGAGCACTGTTACTCTTTGCAGGCTTTTACAGAAAGTATTGGTGAGAACCAAAGGTAGTCAGCTTCCCATAAGAATCCTAGGCATGATCAGGTTAAAAGCAAAGACTTGGGAGCACAGTAAAAATGAAAGTAATAGCATGTGCTTTTTCAATTCTTTTCTATGCCCTGAAGTATCGGTGTTCTCTTTTCCACTATCTGATGCTGTTTATTTATGGCACTCTGAAGGATAAAGTATTAAATTTCTTTCCCCTGGCGTTGTGAGCAGAACCTAAATGATTGTATCTAAGTCTTGAAAGGAAGAAAACAATTATATACAGCAGTGCTTTACAGATTAGCAGCAGGCAGGCAAATGAGGAAAGAAAAGAATGCTTGAGAACAGAAATCACTGCAGTGAAGAACACTATAAATAACATCCCTTACTTCTGAATTTGCCTAATGTTCTAAAACTATGTTTTAGCATTATATGCTATTAAAAGAGTTAATATGAAGAAAATGGTTTATACTTTAATATCCCTTAAGTGATTTAACCTTAAATCAAGCTGTATGTTAATGAGTTTTTCTCAGTTATTTCACATAGTTTGGACAAATCAAGCAATATCACTGCATTTACTGTTGCATCAATGTGACTATAAATGCCAGTTATAGTATCCATTGGTAATAGTTATATCAAAGTCTAAAGTTAGCTCTAATGCTAAAGCAGTGATAAGGAAAATTAGGTTTTCTATTAAAATATCCTTTGACATAATTTTGTGGGTGATTAATAGACAATGATCACAATGAACTGAACCAGTGCTATAATCTGAAACTTGAATTTCTGTTGGAGATAGAGACTGACCATCCAAGGTCAATCAACCAACTTCACTGGACTTTCAAGGCAGCCTAGACTGCCCAGAGTCTGGCAAACCTGTCAGTGCAAAACTAGAGGAAAAACCTCCATTGCTCCTGCTGATCCATCTGCTGGAATACATTTAAGCATTAACAAAAGCTTTGGGGAGCCTTTGATGAAACAGAATGCAAAAAGAGAGCATATAGTACAATCTCACCACATGCAAAGTTAGTTGAAGTTCAAAGAGAAACATTTCTCCCCCAGCTCAGTCCTACATGCTAGCATATAACTCTTCTTAAATGTAGTTTCCATGTTCAAACAGGATTCCTTTCTTGCCCTTAGGTGGGAAAGTAGCCCCTTGAGAAATAAAGCAGTTTGAATTCCCTCCATCTGACAGCAGGAACTCCATTACTGAGCCGGTAGGCAAGATCCCCTTCGATGTCAGTTGGCCCTAGAGTAAGTTGAATCTATTTCCCTCTCTTTTTTGCCTGTGTCAAGGATCTTTTGTGGACATTTCTTTCACTCATACCCATCCGTTAGAAGTCAAAAGATGCCATGTCTAAGCACCTTTTTTTTTGTTAAATTGCATGACTGCAGTTGTCTAATCCTACTGGAAGAGTAATTAGTATTACATAAAGGTGTTGTGTTTGAAACTGTGAACACAGACCTTCAGATTATTATTACACTGGAAAGAAATAGTAGTCATCCATGCGTTACTCTACTGTTGCTGTAAGAGTGGGAAGAGTAGATCAAGTTTGTGAGACAGTAAGAAAAATTTCTAGCTTTATCCACTGCCTATCTCTACCTGAGGCAAATGTGCATCAAATCTGACAAGTAATCACTTGCTCTTCAAACTGCAAGAAGAGCTTTACTCAAAACTCTTTAGAGAATTTACTGATAGCTAGAAATTCTCCCTTTGTGTGAAGGTAACTGTACAGGAAAAAAAGCAGTAAATGAACAGAATTTAAATCTATACACAGATTTGCATTGCAACTATGATGATGGGAAAGGAGACTACGTGTATGCTTGTGAAAGCAATGCTCAGGGGTAGAGAACAAAAGAAACCAGGCTTCTTACTTCCTTCCCAAACCAACAGTCCACAACACAATGTGAATAGGAAAGAGCTCACCTGAATTTCAGCGAGTCAATGCAGGTCCAGGGAAGAGCTGAGTCATCATGAAAATGTCTAATGAGGAAAATATAATTTGAAGTCAAAGTAGTTACCGTTCGTTCATGGTGTATGTGTGTGTGTGGACCCAAGCCAAATGAAGAATAGGAAATGTTGAGGGAGTATAAGTAAAAAAAAAATTTCCTTATATAATTGCACCAAATAGCAATTACTTTGGGAACCTCCTTTTAGTGAGGCTGCAAAAGCACAGACGGGAACACACAGTAAGGTCTCAGTCTTTCCAAAGCAATGTTTGTCTTTCCCTCTAGATGTGAAGCTCTCAGTTTGCAGCCAGTTTGGACATCACCTCTTACATGAGTAACAAGTTTGTACAAGAACCAAGTCATATCAGAAGCTGCAGTATCTTTTTCAAAATTGACTAGAGAATGCTTTTCTAAAATGAGGAAAATACAACTAAGAAAGATTTGTTAATTGGATATTTCCACTTATAACTTACTCAGGTGCTGAACAGTGAGTAAAGTAGGGAAGCGTATTAGAATGACTAAGTATTTTAACAATTAGAAGCATCAGAAAAAACACAATGAAGAAAGCAATGATGATTTTGCAGGAGAAAAATGATTCCTTCCAATAAATTCAAGACAACAGCTCACTTTGTGTAAAGGGACTGCACAGTCTTTATAGTACTAGGCCAGATTGCTTATACTCACCTGAATAATCTTTGCATTACCCAGATAAGACACAAGCAAAGAGTTAGACACTGACAACATGCAAAAAGTTGGCTACGAATATGTGACCTCCTGGATGGTAAGGCCACCTAGGCCTTTTGGGATTCTGATTTGACACCAGCTATGTACTCTGGGAGGCATTCACACTTTTGAAAGTGGCCTAGAGACAGAGAGTTCCAGAGGACAACTCAGAGCAGGATTTCAACTCTGATGCTCTACATATGCCTCTCTCTTCATGGAGAACATAAGAGCTCAGGTTAACTTCAGATACCTGTAGTTTCCCTATGTGAATTCTGCTACCTTTTCTCTTGACCTAGCTTGTGCTATGCAGAAGCACATCAAGAAAAGAAGACTCAGGGAAGAGCCAGAGCAGAAACTCAGCATGTAACATTTCAGAAGTCTGTCTTGCATTTGACTCCTGTATTTTAAAGCAGCAGTTGATCAAAACCCTCAAGGAGCTCGTGAATGCAATGGACTGATTCCTCAGAAACATAGGAGAAACAAAAATAAAAAATCATTACGTAAATCTTCTTCGCTGTCTTGACAGGATGTACTTTGAATTATGTTTGGAATAAGCAGCCTGATATAATTTCAAAGTTGCCCCTGCTTTGACTGAGTGTCCCTTTCAACATCTTTTTTTCTGTGATTCCACTAAATGTGTTAGTTTCATATTTCAGGATACTTCTCCCTCTTATCACATGCTATTAACCCTGAATCCTATAGCACACTCACTTTCACAGTTTCCATTCCTATTAAACAAATGCTCACCTGGACTTCTCTCCATCTGAAAATATACCATTACTAATATTACATTTAAAAGATTGGCTTAATTAAAAACAAGGTACTGGGTGGAAATAAGTGCTAACCAGCAGGAAGCCTGAAGTCTCCTTTGCTGTGTTGACTGACTAGAGTCAGCATATGGACTCAAGCTGTGGTAAGTCACTGAACCTGTGTNGCAGGGGGGTTGGACTAGATGATCTCTAGAGGTCCCTTCCAACCCCTACCATTCTATGATTCTATGATTCTATGAAACCCACTGTGTTACTCCCATTTACTACTAGGACTTTACATGAACATTTTGCTCTTCACAGAGCAAAGAAAACCACAGTGAAGAATAATCCTGTTTTTCAGCCTTTAGCTCATTGGGAATGTAGAAATCTGTTGAGTCACTCTAAAACTGTGCATATCACTTAGAGCACACTGGCACACACTCATCCCCTAGTTGTCCACCTGACACAGAATGCAAAGGATTCTCTGTGCTTCCCTGTTTTGCAGCCCCTATCCCACTGCTACTGATGGAGTGAAATAACAGCAATAACAACAGTGGAAAATAATCATGTCTTGTCTCAAAAGGTTAAATATGCGATTTTTTTTATGACTGGCATTTTCCTTCCACATTCTCAAATACAGCAGAACAAAACCCTTGGCCATGTCCTAATTTTCGATGGAGTTTTACACTTGTCTTACAGCGCCTCATCTGGATTTGATTTGTGGGTTACTTGAAGAAATAATTCCTAGAAAAGTAGAATTTCTGGAGTACTACATTACTGGTATCTGTCGTAAGGGCATTTATAAATTTAAAAAACAAATCCAGAGAATGATCATTATCTTGATGGACTTTAGAAAGTTACTGTGTTCCTATGTAGTCTTGCAGTGCAAAAAAGCATTTAATCTTGTCTCTGTGTACCTCAAGGGTCACAAAGTGTTTTTAGGAAAAAACGACCGGGCCAGTAGGTTGTTTTGTAGAATTTTAAGGAGTCAAGGGATTGCATTTTGTAGCATCTAGAGAGTTTAAACGGGCTACCCTCTGGATATACACAGCTTCTGAAAAATCTCCTCAGGGTTGAAGACAATCCCAGGAGGGGCAACTGGAATAACAAATTGTATTAAAGGCACTTCTCAGGTTCTCTTTGAAGTTGAAAACTCACCATGAAGTGATTAAAACATTTGCAAGTCCACCCTAAAAAGGTTCACATCCCTTTGTGCCAGAGACGTTTCTTATCAACACCACCACATCGAGTTTTGGGGTGGAAGAAAGGAGGGAAGAACCAAAACCCGATGCTACTGACATCCTCTGGAGTGCCGANATGGACTTTAGAAAGTTACTGTGTTCCTATGTAGTCTTGCAGTGCAAAAAAGCATTTAATCTTGTCTCTGTGTACCTCAAGGGTCACAAAGTGTTTTTAGGAAAAAACGACCGGGCCAGTAGGTTGTTTTGTAGAATTTTAAGGAGTCAAGGGATTGCATTTTGTAGCATCTAGAGAGTTTAAACGGGCTACCCTCTGGATATACACAGCTTCTGAAAAATCTCCTCAGGGTTGAAGACAATCCCAGGAGGGGCAACTGGAATAACAAATTGTATTAAAGGCACTTCTCAGGTTCTCTTTGAAGTTGAAAACTCACCATGAAGTGATTAAAACATTTGCAAGTCCACCCTAAAAATGTTCACATCCCTTTGTGCCAGAGACGTTTCTTATCAACACCACCACATCGAGTTTTGGGGTGGAAGAAAGGAGGGAAGAACCAAAACCCGATGCTACTGACATCCTCTGGAGTGCCGACAACTTTTTCAGGGAACAGATTTTAGGATTCAAGGGTCTGATTTTTTTTGTAATATGTATTATGACATACTGGAAAGGTTGATAAGATAGAGCAGTAAGAGAAGACCACAAAATTAGTTGTTACATCCTTGATTCAGGTATAGCTTACATACTTTTTAATGAATAAGATAGTGAAATATCACCATTCCTTGGGGAGCTTACATATTAGTAGTCCGCAGTTCAGGATATGAATTATTCTCTCCTCTGTTTTATGGGTGAGTTGAGGATGCTGTCCCTCTTTTGCTACGCACAGAATAGCCCCAGCCTAAAAACCTTTGCTGGAAGGCATAGGCTGTAGAAACTCCATGGAGTACAGGTTTCAGATACCTGGCTCTTCTGTATTTCCTACTGTCCAACACAGTGACTGTTGTGAATCAGTATGACAGGTTTCACTCTCTCCCTACATGCAGGTTAGATCCTGAAGGTGATGCGCATTATGAACCTGCCCTCTCAGCAACAGCAAAGGTAGTCACAGCTGAAGTCTCATCCCACTTTAGACCCCTTCCCTGGGCTTTGCACCCTTTGTGAGGTGATAGCAAACACCCGACTGTCCTCCATGCTGGACGCCAAGCACAATACTTATATGGGTCAAGCACTATGTAGGCTCCTAGGAAGCCTTCCTGGTAAAAAGATATTACATAAGTTATTATATGCCTCTAGGGCTTTATAGCAGACAGAGGTTTTGAGGTCCTGCCCTGTGGACACAGCCTGGAGTAGCAACTAAGAGGGCTAGATCTCATCAGGCTACAAATATACAATAGTATAGCTCTTGTGGCATCAGGCAAGTTTAAGCATGGATTCCACCCATCAGGCTGCAGTAGAGGAGAAAATCTGGCCTTTCCCCTATCTTAGAAAGGGCATAGCAGGCTCCTTAAATGAAACCAACCAAAACACTCTCTGCCTCTGGTCATTATCTTTATACAGTATCTAATTCACAACGGAGAAATCTGCTAGATATACTGTCAAAGCTACTTCAACGCATGCAGGAACATTGGTTCAGGAATTAAGCTGTACACATATATCAGAATAAACTTACACTTTCAGAGGACAGTAATAGCTGAGGTGCAGTGCCACAATGGCTGGCCTTAGTACAGACCTAAGCTCCTGCTCTGGTCTTCTTTACATGGTCTTCTAAAAACGCTGTACATTGTTTGGAATGTGGTGAAAATTAAGAAGAGTTTACTGTTTATTTTGGCAGATTGCTTAGGTATGAGCAGAAGAAAGATATAGCCATGGCACAAATCATGGGAGAGATTTAGGAATAGCGCCAAAACATTTTTGGTAGACTGAAAAACAAGTACAGAGATAATGTAGAGTGTTATTACAGTGATTTGCAAATATAATAGAACAAATATTAAAATACCAAAACATCTCAGCCAATCATGAATGTGTGTGGAGTTTTTTGGGTTTGGGTTTTTGGGGCTGTTTTTAACAGCTGAAACTTTTCCTGCTGCACCTGAAGCTTGGTTGACTATTTATGCATCAGGCTATAATGGTTGTTACAGTCATTCCCAAGAATTAACCCTGTTATGCCACAGGAAGACCAAGAGCAGCACTAAACTCTGTTCAGCATTGCAGAAAGCCCAGCTAGGAGGTCACTTGATGCCCAATAAGGAGAGGTCACCTCTTAACAGAGCACAGTCAGTCTCTCCTGGCTCAGGAACTGCTCGGACTAAGCTCACAGGTTTTGTTTTGCAAGGTCTATGCAGTAATCTAACGTACTTAACGCGTAGTGACTTTGAAGGCCTGCCTGAACTGCAGGGTGCTTCCCCTTGTGCCCTTAGTTAATTTACTGAAGATGAGAACTTCTTGTGAGAAGTTTTCATTTTACACATATAAACACATAGTTAGGGATAGAAAACCAAACTCAACAAGTATTTTTATCACGGTAGCACTTACCTCAGTAGAGCAGAACCATGAAATCCTTTTAGCTCATTGTCATGAAATCCAGATAGCTCTTAAACTCATTCTTCCAACAATCCTTACACGTCATTCTTGAGGCAGATGAACATAGAACAGAAACTTAGATAATAAACTGATACATTAATGGAAAGTCTTATTTATTCATCTCAGTAAACTGCTAGTAAACTATTGACCACATCACTATTGATGACATATTCGTAGAATAATAGATGAACAATACAAGCATTGTGTATCACCTTTATTCATGTGCTTCAGCTTTTCCATTATTCTCATTTCCCTTGCTTTCTACTGGAGAATATATGGTATACATTTTTTTTTGTAAATGGGTTCTCTCCACTCACTCCCTGAACTTTCTCTAATCACTTCTAAAAAATGAGAATGCAATTTAAAATGCAGACTTCCTTAGAAGTATACTATTTTATGGGCAGCTAAATATTAATTCTCTATATAATTTAACAGTAGGCATTCATATTAGGAGTTTATTACAAGTCAGTTGAAAACTAGAAGCATAGAATCATATATAATAGGAATAATGGTTTTGATCCATCATGACCCCAGAAGATGGGGATTAAAGTCCTATAGGAAGAATAGTCAATGATGGCTGTGTTTTACAGGTATCAGAAACACACTGCAGAAGTGCTGCATGCCATGTAATTTAACATGATTGAAATGCCTTTTCAGGAAAAGCACAGACTCCACATTCCCTTCAGAAACAATGAGACTGTTGGTGGAAATGTTTAAGGAAACTCATAGGAAAAATAACTGCATGATACCTAACCTGCTATTAAAACTGAAAGCTGAAGCTCACAGGATTGAATGCGATTCATTGTGCTATGTCATTAATCTTTATGAGCAAAGTGATTAGAAGATTCTGTGGGGAGGGGAAAGCATTTACTTAATGATGTATAAAAATACTCCCATAGATATTTCAGAGAGCACTGCGCATAAAGCTGTCTGCATAAAGCCCTTGGATGCTACAAACAGCCCAGCCAGTGGCGTGCTTTTAAATTGTAGGAGAGGCATTTTTTAATTTTAGCTCTGTCCCCATCACTGTTTAACATTCCATGTTCACGTACTATCTGCATTGTTAAATTGCCTGCAACTCCAGAGCAGTCAGGCAGTACTCAAATTAAGCCACAAAGTAATTAGGCTTCAATCACTGAATATTCACAGCTCAATTAAATTATTTACAGAGATGTAGACAATTCTGCAGCAAAGACAAACATTTCTCTTGACACTCCCCCAAACTATTCAATAAATATATCCTGATGTGAAGATAAAACAGAACTTAGATGTCTCTCTTATAAAGAACTTTTTCCTGCCTCTCCTATTTCACTTTAGAGGCCAGTTTTCTGTAACTTAGGATATGCATACTCATACATTTACAATAAAATGGGGTTTTGGTTTAGGGTGGTAAGGTGAAAGAGGAAACCATAAAAAAAACCAAATCAATGCTTTTAAAGAGGATTTTTTTTTTCAATCTGCCATTCTATTACTTGTTAAGCAATTTTGATGATAGCAAAAATAAAAAGCATGCTTCACATTTATAGTAGAAAGAGCCAATCTGCGTCACACAATTCAATCTACTGAACAAGTCAGAAAACATAGTGATATTGCTTTACTGGACAGAAATCCTGTTGTTTGATTGTTTTGCCCAAGCTCAAGGGAAAATAAGAAAAAAGATAGTCTGCAGTGGGTTACAGTGAAGAGATACCCAAATTAGCTGTGACTTGAGCCCATTTGTCCACAAGGCACCATGCGTGTAGAAAGAACAGTGGTGCTTCTCCAGCTGAGTTGTCCAGGTTGGTAAGGTGGGACCTATGTCCCACTGTCCACTGACCACTCAGTACCTGGTGTCATGCAGCAGCCCAAGGGAAACATTGCTTGTTGTAGACATAATTAATACATGAATAGTTTTAAAACCACAACATTATACAGCTACCGACACTGAGCAGTTATGAACGAGAAGACAAAACCACAGAAAATGAAATAACATGCAGGAGGTTTTCTAGACCTCTGGACTATCTGAGTGGATTCCCCTGGGAAAGTCAGTAATGCTATTGCATACCAGAGTGTTCGTATTTGACAACACTCAAGTTGTCACAAACAAGTAAGAAGCATAATGGCATAATCAATCTGGGTGGAGACTTTGATAGACTGAAACGATATCACCCCCACACATAAGCCTAATCACAAGAGCTGTGCCAGTGCAAAGCTGCATTTAATCTATGTCAGTTCAATCATCAGATGTACAGAGTGAAACTAGCCTTTAGTCAGCATCTTATCCAGCCACATCATTAGGAGATAGATCAGTCAGACCAACCCAAAATCTGCCTTTGGAATTCATTATGCTTAAATCAAGTGATAGAATGGGACTCTGATACAAGTGTTGATAGATTACACTCCAAAAGCACAGTAGCAACAATGCTGAAGTCTGTCGTATGTTAGTATTAATATTAGTAGCTGAAAAGATAAGTAAGATAGTCTACAATCTGTGACCAGGATTTAAGGCCATCTGGCTTTCTTCCCCTTTCCCTACATCACAGCAGTCTCACGTTTAAAAGATGGCATGTTATTCTTTTGCTGCTGTAACTTTCTCCTGACATAGGGAGTCTGCGGCACAGCAAAGGCTTGACCACTGCCCCAAAGTGGCATCAAGTTGACCAAGTTCTCTCTACCCATTTCTGCTCTTTCCAGTAATTGAGATGGAAGGTGCATAAAGCAAATGCTGAAAGAAACAAATTGCTTTCTGAAAATATGTAGCTGTCCTAAAAACACTTTGGACTGCTCTATTTTAGCATTAGGTGATACGTAAATCCTTAACAGTTCTGCACGTGGGAACTCGATGAGTGGTAGGAAGCCCTCTCCACTCTTTGGTCATGTGTTAAACAACAAAAAAGCTGGTTTAGAAACACAAATTCTCAATATTTGAGAGACTAGAATTCAGCGGTTCTATTTCTCATTAAGAAACAAAATAGTTCAGAAAATAATGTGGTTTTGGGCAGCTAAGTAAATGAAGTCAGACTTCAGTTAGAATGATTACCTGGAGATAACACCACAGCCACAAAATACTACAAAACAAGAGCCCAATTCTGCAGACATCAGTCACAGTTGAACATAAAATATGTTGTTTTACACAGCTTAACATTTAGACTCAAAAGGCCATTTACTAGTGAAGCAGAGGCTGGGAAGAAAGTTAATGAGAGTATTGAGTTGATGAGTAAGGAAGGAATATTTGAGTACCTATTCAGTGTTAAAGACCAAATGGTAACCAGATATACAGAAAACAAATGCCCAGATAATAGCGTACAAATATGCCTGTAGAAATGCATAATAGAGAAAGAATTAAGACAGTAATGAGGGTGACAGGCTATTATACACTAAAGGTTATTGTAAAGTCTTTTGTTTCTAATACATATCAGAGTACTTAATAAATTAAGAGACAGAGAACAAATATGGCCTTCATGCTGCTCAACACAAACTGGCAAATAGTTCCTGAAGTCAGAATCTCTTTTTTAGAGAGAAAGTAGAGGTAGACTCATGGCGATGCTATCAGATTTGTTTCTTTCAGAAATCACTCCAAGATCTGCCTTTTGGTGGAAGGAGAGAGAAAGAGAGAGAGAGAGAGAAGAAACCAGACTGTATGCGCCGCATTCGAGAGCATGCTCCTTTCCAGTGCTTGTCCTACTACAGGTTATGTGCTAGATAAGATCCAAAGTCTCAGTGGGGAAGTTGCATGCATGTTCTTTCATCCCTCAGGCATTTAGCACTACATCCTATCAAACTGTACTCTACTGTATCTAGAATCTCTTGCTGTCACATTTACTGAATCTGCCAACAGTATTTGTAATCTCCTAGTCAAAGCAAAGCAACTCATCTACCAGCAACACAACTGTTGCTTTTACTGACACGTGTTAATAGCAGAAACATCTAAGACTAAAAGCCATGATCTCCTCCTTGCTCCCTTAAATTAAATTAAAAACAGAACACATTTTGTTTTTCTTGTAATAAGTCCAAGAATTTATTTACGAAGGATATTAAATGGAGCAAATAACACAAATGAAAGCTACAGAACTTGGGAATTAAAGCATCGTTGCCCTTTCAGCCTGGGCCAGGGAAACAATTTTTTGTGGCATCCAGCATCTAGTCTAAAAGAATTTATAAAGGGAATACAAGTCGTCTCTCTTCCAGCTGCAGTCAAACTCATGCACTACGACATCATATTGTTGACTCACATGTACACCAAGTCACATATTTTGAAGCCCCAAAATACTTCTGAAGCTTGGTTTGAAGTCGCATTTATTTGTTTTTCTGTTTCACCAGCTCCAGTTAAAATTCAAGACGGAGGAACACAAGCTATTCCTGCAATTTAATGGATGAAGACAGAATCATTTACTGTGGGACTCAGTGGGCACATTAGTGTAGGCAAGGCATATTTTGCTGTTAATTAACCTCATGGAGAGATGAGAGAAAATGACCCAGCGGCACAGATTTGACTTTTACTTATTTTCGTCTTGGTACATTCCCTCACTTGTGTTTCCTCTCCCTTGCCCACCACCATATGCTGTCGTTTTTCTCTACTATTTTATTGTAAACAGCTAACCAAAAGAAATGAAGAAAAGGGCATGGAAAGATAGTAGCTAGCACCTTCCAGCCTGTAATTATTGACCTGTTATTTCTGCTGTTATTCTGATTAAAAAAATGCCAACACTGTACTTCTCTTTTTCACGAGGAAAACTGAAGCCTTCCTGCTCCTACAGCAGTGGTTTCTTGTGACTGGCAATGCTGATGCACTCATTACCACTAATGCAGGCAGTTAAAGGTCAACACGCTGGAACACCAACATGGCTTAAACTCAATTTAAAAGAAATAATTTGAACAAAAGATCTAAAAAAAAGAGATTAAGTGTTTTCAGAAATAAACACTGAGGATTTCAGAAGTAATTAAATGTAAGCACAGATATGACAAAGACAACACATCGGCAGGCAACAGATAAACAAGAACTAGCATAACAGGCATCTTCCAATAGGTTAACATCTGCCTTTATCCTTCAAAGTGTCTGAAAATTTCCATTTTTTTTTTATTATTGTCTGTCTCTTATTGAGTGCGCATCTCAGGTCAAATAATGTATTCCCAGGAAAAGAAAATTATCATATAGAAAACATTACTTCAGGGAATAAAGCAAAATCTGAACTAAGGCCAGTGTATAGAACATTTTGATTTGCAAAAATGTAAGAGCACATCGCTTGTTTTCAAAGACTGGTGAAGGAGAACAATTATCATGCTTTTTTTATATGAAATGCCTTCTGTTCTGCCTGTTAACATTCCTGCCATTTTCTAAGTATTATATTTGCTTTTCATTAAAAACAAGAAAGAAAGAAGAGGCATCAGCTAGAAGCATTTGTTAACTACTCTCTACCAAGTTCTAGAACCTGTAATACGAGCAAAAGTAAGTATGTAGTGCTTGCTTTGAGAGCTTTCTGTAAGGAGTCCCCCAGCTGGAGTCCCACCATTGCTCTCAAACTTGCTGCAGCCTCCCATCGTTAACCAACCAGTCACAGCTTTTTTTCCCTCCATCACACCACTGGGTGCAGCTACACAAACAGCAAAAATGGTGTGCAGGTTGCTCTCATTTGATAATTACTTAGGTTAGTAGCAAGAGATGGCTAGAGCAGTTCACTTTTCCTCTAAAGACACTAATTTCCTGGTCTTTTCTGTTGTATATATACTTTGTTTCCTTCTTGTTTTGTTGTGCTTCCATCCTTTCCAACCTGCCCAAGTCCTCCTCTGTTACTAGCTGTGTAGGATTACCTAATGGTGAAGAAGGGGAGAGAGAAGGCATGAGGAAGAAGAAGATCTCAGACTAATAAGTTTGTGTCAGGCCAAAAATTTTCCCTGCTGTCCTCTAGAACCCACTAGATAGCACTTGAACACATGCTTAGCATTTTACATATACATATGACTGCTTGTTGGCTCAAAGCTTCAGTAATCATAGCTTCCAGACAGACACTTCGAAGCGGTCAGCATTAAAGAAAGAAAAACCCACTATACAGATTCTGACGTCAGGAACCCAGAGATTAAAAACCTGCTCTTTATTAAGGGGCAGAAAAGTTCATTGCAGCTAGCCATAAGAAAGTGAAAGCTTCTGAGCGGAGAGTTTTTTAACTGGGTAATAAATAAATAATAAATGCAACACAGACACCTTAGACAGAGGTACTTAAGAAGAAGCTTGCCAGACTGATTCAGGGCATCTGCCCTACAGAAGAATATGTGCTAGTTGATAAAAGGCTGAAAAGATTGTTAGCTAGAAGATTTGGATACAGCTCTTTAGAAAAAGAAAGCCCCTTGCTAAAACATTTTCCATGCAGGCCTAGTTCATAGATTCTGTAAATACATCTTCAAAAGAGTTTATTGCTTGAGACAAAATTGACTAGCCAAGTGCCAAGTTGGGCACTTCATGAAGAATGTATCTCTACAGATTTCTCTTAGGAAACCTTAACCAAAGCTTTGCTGCAGTTCCATTATGCTGCAGAGCATCTAGTTCAACAGCTTTCTCTTTGCCAGCAGCCTTCACTTCCCTCTCCCTGGCTGCTAACCCTTCCATCCTAACCAGAAGCCAGGACAAAAGTCACTGAGTTTCCTTTTCAAGCATCTCACTAATTAAGAGTTCAACAGATCAAAACAAAGACCTTCCTGGCTTCCTGTCCAAAAAATGTGCATTTTAGCTGCAAACACTTACATTCTTGGTCTTTTCCTACAACTCTGCTTTACTCATGGAACAAATGGCTGAATCTTTTCTTAAGGTTGCCCCGCTCTGTTTCACTAAAGCTTCCCCTTCCAGGATCAGCTTTAACCAGCAAGTAACCTTTTACAAGCCAGATGCTCACTATCTGCTGTGGAGGCTGCTAGGCAACTAATTACAAGGGGCCAGCACAGATTTATGGGATAAAGCTTTATAGACTTTGGCTTCCCTTGAAGGAACCTGCTATCCCCTGACAACCTGCAAAAGAAATAAGGTAACCTAACCTTTCTCTCTGCATGAACGCTTCCTGTATGAACAGAATCAGCACAGCTGCTGTAGGAGACACTGCTAGTCTTCAGGCAGGATCTAATTATTATGGCAGATGTTACCAGGTAATACTATTTAACATATGTCTCCTCAGCCATTCATAGACAGGCTTGTGCCCTGAGTCTACCAGAAGCCATATAGCCACATACCTATGGCACAGAGCCAATATATCTGACTTTAACTGAGATTATTAGTGAGTTCAGGGGTGTACTATCCCTAGTCACACGGCTCCTATCAACTCAGAGAATAAATAAGGAAGGCTTCTTTCTGCTTGCAACCTTCCCTCTCCAAAAATGCAAAAAACCGAAGAGCACTAACAAAATGAAAAATCCTTTTGCCGTGCCTCCCATAATTACTTTTGTTGTGAATGAGACTTAAGGATGTTTATAGATAATTTTAATTATGCGGTGTTTAGGGTAGGGAACGCTATACATACAGAGTTTAATCTCTATAATTGGAAGAATTTTTTTGTTTTGTTTTAGCTAAAGAACAAGATTCTCAAAAGAGAAGATTGTTGCTGTGCTATTAAACTGCTTTTGTGGCAGTGCTGGTGGCTGGGAAATGAAAACAGACAGTGCTTTGAAAATACACAGATGCCATGTCACTTAACCCTCCCACAGAAGCCTACACTTCCAGGTTGCGTGCATTTTTCAGGCCTGAAAGAAGGGTAATAATCTTAACATTTGTCATGTGTGTTGTCACTGGAGGCACACGCCTGTGCCAGACTGGGATGCCTATCTTCATGGACTGCTTTTAGTTTTGTGTGATTTATATGTGCTAATTTCAGGTTTTCAAAATGGAGGAAAGCATGGATTGGTGAAGACACAGTCATGCAACTACGAACGAATTTGCCTATAAACTTGCATATGTAGTTTAATTTGGGTTGCAGTTCTATGAAACAAGGTTTTGGGGATTGTTTTGAAAACGTGCGAACTTCTGCATTTTGACATTGATATCTCTGCTTAAAATAACTTACA
Organism: Steatornis caripensis; assembly: GCA_013398225.1. Classification (NCBI taxonomy): domain Eukaryota; kingdom Metazoa; phylum Chordata; class Aves; order Caprimulgiformes; family Steatornithidae; genus Steatornis; species Steatornis caripensis. Next base: position 154,136 of record VZSC01006294.1, on the reverse strand, counting down.
CTATTTACTCCTGATTATAATAAACTTCTTAAAAAGGTTATGAACGGTGTAATATCTAGCATACAGGCAAAGTGAAGTTCTATTGTTAATTAAAATTCTCTTACTGTGATTCAGAGGCTGGATATATACCTAAACCTGTTTTCTATGTGTGTTGGGTCTGTGTGGTGGAGCTCTGGTAGCAGGGGCAGGGGCTACACGGGCCGGTGGCCCCTGTCAGAAGCTGCTGGAAGCTCCCCCAGCTCCAAGGTGGCCCCGCCTTGGGCTGGGGCCGGGACATTTAGAGACAATGGATGGGGCTCTGTGATAACGGCTTTAACAAGGACCTGCAGCAGAAGGAGGAGGGGGCTGTGAGGAAAATACCTATGCAGGTATCCCTGAGTCAGGGAGGAAGGAGGGGAAGGAGGTGGCTGGAGTGGGGATTCCCCTGCAGGGAGAGGGCAGGCTGTGCCCCTGCAGCCCACAGAAGATCGCGGTGGAGCAGCCCGTGAAGGACCACGGTGGAGCAGAGAGGGACCTGCAGCCCGTGGAGAACCCCACGCCAGGGGAGGTGCCTGCTCCAGAAGCAGACCATGTCTCTGTGGGCAGCCCGTGCTGGGTCGGTGCGTTCCTGAGGGGCTGCACTACGTGGGAAGGACTCACCTCAGAGGGGTTCGTGAANAGGTTTTGGGGATTGTTTTGAAAACGTGCGAACTTCTGCATTTTGACATTGATATCTCTGCTTAAAATAACTTACACTATTTACTCCTGATTATAATAAACTTCTTAAAAAGGTTATCAACGGTGTAATATCTAGCATACAGGCAAAGTGAAGTTCTATTGTTGATTAAAATTCTCTTACTGTGATTCAGAGGCTGGATATATACCTAAACCTGTTTTCTATGTGTGTTGGGTCTGTGTGGTGGAGCTCTGGTAGCAGGGGCAGGGGCTACACGGGCCGGTGGCCCCTGTCAGAAGCTGCTGGAAGCTCCCCCAGCTCCAAGGTGGCCCCGCCTTGGGCTGGGGCCGGGACATTTAGAGACAATGGATGGGGCTCTGTGATAACGGCTTTAAGAAGGACCTGCAGCAGAAGGAGGAGGGGGCTGTGAGGAAAATACCTATGCAGGTATCCCTGAGTCAGGGAGGAAGGAGGGGAAGGAGGTGGCTGGAGTGGGGATTCCCCTGCAGGCAGAGGGCAGGCTGTGCCCCTGCAGCCCACAGAAGATCGCGGTGGAGCAGCCCGTGAAGGACCATGGTGGAGCAGAGAGGGACCTGCAGCCTGTGGAGAACCCCACGCCAGGGGAGGTGCCAGCTCCCGAAAGCAGACCATGTCTCTGTGGGCAGCCCGTGCTGGGTTCCTGAGGGGCTGCACTACGCGGGAAGGACTCACCTCAGAGGGGTTTGTGAGGGACTGTCTGCTGTGGGAGGGACCCCGCGCTGGAGCAGGGGAAGCGTGTGAGGAGCCCTCCCCGCCTGAGGAGGAAGGAGCGGCAGGGACAATCTCTGGTGAACTGACTGCACCCCCATTCCCCATCCCAATGCGCTGCTGAGGGGGGAGGAGGGAGAGACATCGTGAACAAGAGGGGTCAGGGAAGGGTATTTATTTGTGTTTTAAGATCTGGCTTTTCATGTCTCCTTATCCTATTCTGCTTGGATTGATAACTGATTAAATTGAACATTTTTTCCCCAAGTTGAGCCTGTTTTTGCCCGTGACCATAACCCGTGAGTGAACCCTCCCTGTCCTTGTCTCGACCCACCAGGTTTCGTTACATTTTCTTCTCATCCCGGTGGGGGTGAGGAGTGAGCGAGCGGCCACATGGTGCTTTGCTGCCAGCTGAGCTCAAACCACGACACTATGTTCTAACAAATATACTTGCCCTGAAACACTGCTACTTTAGCTCATGTTTGTATGAAACATGGTCCTTCAAATATGAATTTAGGCCAGTACTTCAGCAATGAAGAAATAAACAGCTGAACATTTTTCTAAAGTTTTTTTAACTTAGAGATGTACAATATATTACATCAATTAACTGCACCTCTTTTCTTCATGAACAGGTGCAAACAGCATACTCATGTAGTCTTCCAATCTAGCCAATTTGCACACTACCTTTATTTCATAGCAGTTAACACAGAAGTTATCAGGCACCTAATTAGATATGCTGTGAAAAGGAGCAACTGGTCAGAATGATCCTGTTACTTCTGTACTCAATGCTATTGACCTTCAGTTGATCTGCTAACACATATTTCCACATCACACAGGGTCAGGATTTGCAGCTGTTGGATCTGTTTTTCTTTTGTCTATCGCCAGCTGCCTAGATCTGAAAGCTGAGGCCTAGGGCATGGAAATCAACTCTCCAGAGGGACACCAACATCAGTTCTCTGCTAGGTGGTCTAATGAGTTATTTATAGGAAATACAGGAAGGACCATGGCCTAACTTTTCTCAAATAAGGATCCAGGGCAGCATGATAAAGCTATAGTAGCAGAAAAAGTTGGTGGGAGAGGTCAAATGAACCTCAGGGGTAGCTTTACCTTCATTGCAAGGATTTGTGTTTTGACACCCAAGTTTATTTGGAGTCCTGGTTCATCCCTTCAATCTTAAGCTTGCTCTTGAGCACCCATATGTGCCTAACCTTTTAACATAATGAAGCTAGTTCTATGGTCTTAGCCCTACCCTGTTCAGGTAAGGTCTTGGCCAAAACAAATTACATCCTTGTTACCTCCATACTCAAATAATCATAGAATCATAGAATCATAGAATGGTAGGGGTTGGAAGGGACCTCTAGAGATCATCTAGTCCAACCCCCCTGCTAAAGCAGGTGTGCCTAGACCAGGTTGCACAGGAATGCATCCAGGCGGGTTTTGAATATCTCCAGAGAAGGAGATATAATACAATAGATCACATCTGCCCACTGCACAGAATAATGATAATTTGACTAATCCAGTAAATGAAAGTGTGTCCTCTTAGTAACAGACTATGCTGCAGGCTCTCAGCATTGCACTGCCTTATGTGCCCTATAGGCATAGATAGTCTTTTTGTTCCAAGAACTTTGTTGAAGATGATGTTTTCCTTTTCTGCTTCCCTTTCTTATAATGCTCCATCAATTTCTGAAACAATGTAATTAGCAGTAATTATAGGGAGGCTGGCAGAATGCGTAGAGATTTTTAGATGATCGTCTTAAAATTTCCTCTTCTAAATGACAACAGATCTGCCTCATATAAAGAAGGATACAGAACAACCGTGTCACTGCAGTAACTCCCCTTTCTAGAAACAACTTCATTTATCATTTCAGGAAGCTGATAGAAGAAAAAAGAAGGAAAAAAATAAACCACTGAGAAATTAATTTTCTTTCAGCCATATTTATAGTAGAGAAAGAATGGAAAATAGTTATGACAACTGTTTTTGTTAACGTTATCACTATGCATGGTGACTGTAATATAAATACCACTAAGGAAAATATCCAAGTTTTCCATCGGATTAGCTGAAAAGAACTACTTGTGTAATTTTTGAAATTATTCTTCTAGTCCAGAAGTTTTTCAAGGCTTAGATATAGACTGCTGCTTGAGCACTGAATGATGATTGCTGACTGTTGTTTGCTGTTCTCTCCAAGAGATATATGATACTCTCTCTGAAGAAAAGCAGCAATAGAAAAATGGATTTTAGTTACACATTCACCCAAGAACAATATACAATCTTTGATATTTTCAGTGAAATTTTAGATGTGAATATTAAAAATATACATAAACACTTATATACATATACAAATGTCTATTCATAAAAAGAAGGTGACACCCTGCATCCTGACACCCTGCCCTTGACCAGAGTCAGTAGTGCAGGCAGGACACTGGTCATGTTGTTCATGTAAGGTATGATTGTCCCAAATCACACTGCCCTGGGTAAAGCCAAGAAGTGGCATGACTGTTGCTGTTGCTGCCAGGTGACTTGGACACCAGGTGTCCCTGGCAGTCTACTGAGCCACGGCATTGCTTATGGTCCTGTGTTTGCTATTGGTGATCATGTGAGTTGCTATATGCTCATGCTATATGAGCATATAAGCTATATGAGATGAGCATGTAGCATATATGCTATAGGATCATCTTTCCTACTGCCTCAATAAAGCTTTGGATTTTAACATGTCAGACCATTACTGTTCAGCCCACAGAAGGCCGTGTATTTTAACATTTCTGCACCATGTAAGAAATTCACAGATGTTATGTGTACAAGACAGTTAGAGAAGTCATTCTTATTTCAAAACCAAGTGCTCTTTTCTCTCTGACATCTCATTGTTTCCATGTATTCTGAATTCCTAGTACAGGGCCTGAGGCAGTTAAAAGCCCTGTAGTCATGTTCATTACCTTCATACAAACTCTTAGAACATAAGAAGGTGAGCAATTCTCTCTGTGGTTTTGTTATACTGCTGGGCATATGTCATCCTGCTCTAAGCCCTCTCTCGTATTAAAAAAAAAAAAGGAAGAACACCACCATGTCCATATGGCAAAACAGTGCTCTGCTCTTTTAATAGACAAGTTCATTAATGGGTACGATATTCAGGTAGATGCAGGGAACGTCTTTTCCGCTGCTCAGCCCTTAAAAAACCAACATGGCTGATGCTCTCAAAATGCTCATTTAAACAGTAAAGGTCATGAACACAGTGTTTGTTACTATAAACCTTTCACTGAATGACATTAACAGATTATCAGGTTAATCCTAAGCAATTTGGTAAAAAACCCAGCCTTATCTCAACAGCTGTCTCATGATAAAGATTAACATGGGTTTGATAGGTATGCAAATATATACTTTGAACTTGTGCAATCACAGAATAAGAAAAGAGCTCACAAGTACTGGGAATGGGGGCTTTATTTATAAATAAGGCAATGCATAAGGGTGTATGTCAGCCTCTATAAATACTAATATTCTCCATATTTCATAGTAATGATCCAGCATTTGACATGATATATATATGATATATATCATATATATATTGATATCATATATATATATATATCATATATATACCTACTTACCACAAAAAGACTACATTGCTGAAAATGCAGCTGAAGTAGAATTTGGTGTAATTAGGTCTAGACATCCAGCTGAATTGCTCAGATGCCTGGGTTTTGCTAGTGAAGAATAAGGGACCTTTCAGTGCAATGAAACCCCTTTTGGGGAGAAAAATGTTCTACCCAGAATAGTTTGTAGACTAGTGTTTAGAGTATTGTGCTGGAAGAAGGGATGTGGCTTCAATAACCCTCAGACTTAAGATGACAGGAAGTCAGATGAAAAAATCTGGCAAAACTACACTGAATGATGACCACTATATAACTGTCAATAAAATAACTCACCTCGAAATGGCTTCCTAGTCAGAGACCTGGTGTTACACAGGTGGATGCACTTTGGTATTAGGCATATAAAGCTCTGAGGTTTCAAGATACACCCTGCCCTTCTGTGCTGCCTAGAAATGAGCACAATGGGAGAGGGGGTGTCTGTAGGTCCCCTAGAGTTGAAAGATGTCCCTGGTGCACACAGCAATCCAAGAAACATTTCAAGGTTTTTCAGGTTATATTTACCCTTTTTAGATCTATACTAATACACCTGAATATTCCCTTGAACAATGTAATCCTTTAGAAGTGATTTAAAATTAGCTATGTGGCAAATAAATAGATCTTACATACTTAAGAAACCTCAAGACAGGCTTTTTCATTTATCAATAGGTATTTGACATTAGTAGCTGCACCCTCTAATCTAATTAAAGGATTATCTGACATACTTATTGCCTTGGTACCTCACTACAGAATTCCTGACACAGCTCTCCAGAAGTAAACAAGGTCAGTATTTTATAGAACTGTGGATTTCAGCTACTTCACAGTGAATTAAAATATTCACAATATATAAAATTATCTCCCACAGAGTCTCCTAGATTCCATAGAATCAGCTGTTATGATAATTTCCAAGGCTATCAGGAAACTGTTAAAGGTAACTGAATGGGACAACTGTGCCTTCAGGAAACTGACTCCTTAAGAAATATAGTTCAATGACCTCATGCAGTTATTG
>VZSC01006294.1:116961-147208 GCA_013398225.1 Steatornis caripensis | reverse complement strand
CTGATGTTCCAGCACTAACTATCAACACCGAGCCTTATCACTGCTAGAAGCAGCTACTGTCTGGAAAAACATGCAGTTAATTTCAGAGAGTGCAGCTTCTCAGAAGAGACTTAACCAAAAAGCAAAGTTACTAAAAGAAAATTGGTTTTGTCCTGGCCCAAACCAGGACAATGACACAAAGATGTAGTTATAGCTCATAAGTCATCCTGGACTGGATTGACTCTGAGTTCTTTCTGCTCTTTGTCACTGGCTGTTATGGCTTTTGGTTCCAAAGCCAAGAAGTACCAGTTGGAACCAAGTCACAAATTTTAAGGAACAATCCCTTCTGAAATAAATCAGTCTTGAGGAATGCTGTTTGAAGCATATTGTGTCAGGGAACACATTTGTAAGTAATGAAGGTAATGAGAGGTTCAGATCCTGTCTTGCTTCCAAGCTGTCTTCTGTTTCGCTGTGTACCTATGCCCTGTAGCATCCATGTATATTGAGTCCTTGGCTGCCTGATACTCTGAAGCCCCTATCTGAGTTTTTGGCTTCCCAGAGTCCTGTCTAGCCTTGTCTCAGCCCAGACTTCTTGGGCAGCAAGGAAGTGAGGACACCTAGCTTAGCACAAGAACATCCATAGCATTTCAAGGAAGGGGTAGTACAGATTTTTGAAAACTAAGTTTAATGGACTATATAACCTAATTTGACCTCACATCTACTGTGAGTCAGATGTCAGGCAGAATTTCTGGCAAGGCTCTCCTCTCTTCTATTTTCCTTCTAGTTCTGTGTTCACAGGGCACTTAAAGATAATAAGAGATAATTACCATCTCCTTCTTCACACTGCTTGCTCCAGTCAAGCCTTTTTTCAGAATACACATTGTACCTTGGGAATGCAGACCTGTAATGTAAAGTTGATAACCTCAGAATGTACCCCTGAGGGCTTTACTGTGATTGTAATTTAATCAGGTATTAAGCATTGGACCTCAGGAGGGTAGGTATTTGAAACACTTTGGAGAAATAAGGCATGAATTCAAAATATAGTGCAAAATGACATCCTGAAACGTAAAAGGGAGTTTGCAGTTTGATAGTGACTGTCAAAATTCAATGTGCGAAACTAAGGCATATGGTAGGCAAGTCATCACCAAATGTGGTCATTGTCTTTGTCTGTGTCCAGTTCTGGGCTCCCCAGTTCAAGAGAGACAGGGAGCTACTGGAGACAGTCCAGCCCTCCAGCAGAGGGCTACGGAGATGATTGGGGGAGTAGAGTTTATCTCTTATGAGGAAAGGCTGAGAGACCTAGGTCTGTTCAGCCTGGAGAAGACTGGGAGGGGATCTCATCAATGCTTATCAGTACCTAAAGAGTGCATGTCAAAAGGATGGAGCCAGACTCTTTTTGGAGGTACCCAGTGACAGGGCAAGGGGCAACAGGCACAAACTGGAGCACAGGATGTTCCACCTGAACATGAGGAAGAACTTCTTCACTGTGAGGGTGACAGAGCATGGGAACAGGCTGCCCAGAGAGGCTGTGGCGTCTCCTTCCGTGGAGATGTTCAAAACCCGCCTGGACATGTTCCTGTGCACCCTGCTCTAGGCTAACCTGCTTTAGGAGGGGGGTTGGACTGGATGATCTCCAGAGGGGCCTTCCAACCCCTACCATTCTGTGATTCTGTGATTGTGTGATCAATGACTTTATATAAAGGGGACTGCAAATATCTTCTTCCTCAGTCTAAAACACTGATTTATGCTATTGACGAATCCAGGATTATGTCGTTCTACAATGAAATGACTCCAGTTATGTCAGAGCAGATGCATTTTATCTCAATGAAATCTACCTCAGGTTATCCTTTGCTGTTGATGGCTTGCATTCACTTCCATATGATATGAGATTAAAATGGGCTGCTCAGGGGAATGAAAAACAGAAGATATGGCAATTATGCACAATAATGAATGTTTAAAGAAGATAAATCAAGATAACCTGTGTAGTCATCATTTACTGTTGAACAAAGGAAGGCCAAATACCCTATGCACAGATTTTAGGTACAACATAGCCGACTAGAATGCCAAACTCATCCTATAGGGTATTCTAAGATTCACAGACAGGTTTTCTCAATTGATAATGCTCAAGAAAAGAATAGTACACTACACAGGGAACAACAAAACCCAGCAGAAAATTCAAAGGAGAGGTGAGGCTTATCACCTGACCATTTTCTCAAAGACACTTGTGAGACAAAACTCAAGTCACAAACAATATACAGCAAATTTCACATTTCTGTGCAAAGACAGCTCTGATGTTGGGTTGATACAGCAAAAAATATGGTAAAAGTTGTGTCTATTTTCTCTGCCATCAGTCTGATAATTTCTAAGGAAAAACTGGTTTAGACAACTGGGGCGATGGCTTCTGATAGAGCTCATCTCTTACTGCTCTAAGCATAGTCCGGAGGAAAACTTCTGTCTTTGGATTTACGCCAGTAAATCCCATCTTGAAGTTTGTTATCTAAGTCTAGCTGACTCATTGCTCATGAAACCAATCAACAAATAAAAACAGAGAATAAAACTCTCATTTGATTGATTAGTCTGCTGGTTTATTTTTTTCAGATATAAATTATTCAGATTCACATCCATTCTCTGACCCTCTGGAACTGAATTTCTCCTTGCAGAAGAAGGATCCTGACCTTCTGTGACTGAGTATTACAGGATGGTCTGTCTGAGTCCCGTTTGTGGAGAATGTAGTGGCTTACATAAATTAACGAGAGCCTTATCCTCTAGCATAACTTTTCAAGTCTTATGATATGGTTATGATCCTCTTTGCCTCCACAGGCCTGCTTCTCCTGCAGGCGCAGCATAACACCATGCTTTCCCTCTGGGCCTCATATAGAGACATGGCACTATCTGCAAACACAGTTGCAGCCTTCCAACACAGCTGTACCCAGGCAGGTCCTTTATATGGCACTAACCCACTGGACATCTGCTGTGAGATCCAACATCATCTACTACTAGTTGCTTATGGCAATCACCTGAGATGCAAGTAATCAGTCTTCAGTTTTTATTACAAAATCACTCTTGGGGAATGATACCACTGAAAAGCATTATTTTCCTACAAAGACAGACACTTTCATATTTTCTCCACCTTACAAATGGTAGTTGATTCCACCTCTAAGCCAACAGTCCCTCTAGAAGAGAAATGAAATGTAAAGGATTACGACAATATGTGAGAGTTGAAAATTAATGAAGGATTTAAGGAATTCTTCAGCTGTATGTGGCAAATACAGTAGCAAAGAAAATGTAAAAGAAAAAGCGTATGTGTCCTGAATGCTTGGATATGTTTAAAGGTTTAAGTGGGCTATTAATCTAGGCCATCATCTGCCATGGCCTCAAATCCCTATTAATACCATTGACATTTGCCTTTGAAGTGATTACAGTTTAGGCAGCCCAGAGAGGAAAGAAAGCAAAGTTTTATATGTAGCATTAGATCCGTGAAAGGAGTGATGGTGTAGATGAGGTAATATACTGATTTAAGTTTTACCATTTGGAATAGAAGTGGCTTTCATTTAACAGGAATACGCAAAGCGGAGGTTTAATGTTGCATATAGGCAATGTATCAATCATGATCAGTACCGAAAATCAGTAAACCTTAGGGGAAAGTGAAGTGACACACACTGAAAGTAATGTTTAATCTACAGAGAGAGATGTTAATGTTTGATCTGTCATAACACTATAAACTGTGGTTCATTTTTACTAAGAGATACACAGTGAAATAGAGCACTCCAGTAAAACGTGATTTGTCGTTTCATTAGTGCTAGATACAACCATCCTTTCTTAAGCGCCCAACACAATGAGCAGGGGCAAAAGACAATTGCTGTTGGTGGAAGGGAAAAGGGCAGTGGAAAGAAATAGAGAAAGTTCAAAATATCTGTGTTAATTTTTATGTAGAAGCCTCTCAAGCCTCTGGGTTTTCATCAGGCAAGACTGATACCATGCTGGTTGCCTCAGTGTAAGAGTAAAGCTGGAAAGGAGAGTGCAAAGCAAATACCAAACATGTATCATTCTGAGCAGAAGTTGTAAGTCATGTCAGACTTTCTAAGACATTAATTTCTACCCGAAGATCATTTTCTTATAAGATTAGTTCCTTCTTCAGTTGTCCCTGCTTAGCTGTCAAAATAATTAAAAAAAAAAAAGAAAACAAAAAGGAAAGAAACAAGATAACCTCCTGATACTTCTATTTCAAGTTTTCCCTGTTCTAGGCTTGATAACTGTGATGATATTTTATTTGTTTTGATTGTCTTTCTTAATATGGGAAGGAGTTATAGTTTTGAAAACCTTGTAGGATATGAGGAGCAAACCGATAGTTTGCTGAGGTTTCTGATCCAAGAATTAATATCTCAGAAGTTGCTTATCAACTGTATTATACCAAGAAGGATAATCCAGTTTTATTGGCCAAGCAGAAATGAGTCTCCATTGTGGATCACTGAATGTGAAAAGCACCTGACATTTTCAATTGGCTCAATTGATGCTAATATAAAAATATGATGTGGATAACATTGTTAGTGCTAGTCATACATGTGATATACGTGGAATCTATGTAGTATTTGAAGTAAATCAGGTTAACTAGAAGAGGATATAGGTAGCTCTTTTGTCCAAGAGGATAAACAATATTAGCAGAAAAACCTATGAAATAGGCCTGTGGCTGACTGAACCTGAGCATCGCTCTCAGGGCCAAGATTTTCAGGGTATTTAGGCACCTAAAGATGCACAGTGGTGCCTAATGTTTAAAACTTTGCCAGCTTCCTATTTGCATCTTTGGATGCCTAAACACCTTCAAAAATACATCCATAGCTCCTAGGGATACAAGCCACGCCAACATTTCTACCCACTTGTTAATGAGCCACCATTAGGAGCCAAGTGGAAGAATTTGCATGCATGTTTGGTTCATTTTGAATGTTGATTTTGGATTTCCAGCCAAATAAGGGATTAGGTTTGGAATAGATACCACTAACGTCTTAAAAGGTGTTTTTCATGAGATTTTGTGTGTGGTTATATGCCTCAAGAAGATATTCCAAACTGTTAACACCCTTACAGTCTGAAATTATCTTCCATTTCCCAAGGGATAACCCTAACTATCAGTTTATCAGGTATTATGGCAACAGAGTCCTCCAGCCTCTTTCAGGCCTGTTTTCACTTTGTATAAATAATTAATTGTTCCCTGAAGCAGGACGTTGAACTAACTATCCAACTTCCTAGGTGTATTCCCAGCAGCTGAACTTGTTTTACCTTATATAAATAATGAATGCATCAACTATTACTGTATATTTTAGTATATATTTAGTATGTATTTTAGGCAAGTGTCTTAGTAGAGCATATGCTTGTGCAGAATTTTTGACATTTTTGGCCAAAAGCCAGACTTTTTTGAATTTTCTGGCCATACTTGAACTACAACTAGAAGGTCTTTTTTTTCACATGGAACTGAAGCAATTGGGACCGATCTGAAATTTCAAAATTTAATCCATTTAAATTTAAACCAGTTTTAGGTTCAGGATTCTATTTTTAAACTATAAATATTGCAGGCATATTTCTTACTTTTAGTAACAATGTTTCTTGCTAGCATAAAACTATTCTGTGTTTTTTTCTTTTTAATTCATAATTTCTTCTTCTTGTATGTTTTGTTTTGTTGCACATCTTACTTCTGCCAAAGTTGTAAGCTAAATTTAAAAATGGCCATAAACAATCGACTATTTTATGCATTAGGAACCCTGACTCTGAGTCAGTTTTTCAGAGGCTCGTTACTGATGTCATTAGAGAAAAAACATGTTCTGTCCTTATTGAAAGGCAAATGGAAATGTTTTTAAATAATAGTTGTTAGTCCTACAAGGAAGCAGGGAGTCTGTAGACTCTGTGTCTTGTTTGCTTCAAATGAGATAATCTACTAAACTTTATGTCTGAAGTCATTACAAGAAACTATATCTGGTCCAACGGCCGTATCTTAGTCCAAAACCACATAATACAGATGAGATAAGTCATTGTAACTGAAATAATGTGATGATCCATCAACACTAACATCACTCCCCACGCCCGACACTGGATAGCTTTTCAGTATTTGGAAGTTACTATGTTTTATAATACTGCTGATTAGCAAGAACAGCATGCTTTCGATTATCCTTGGGTTTGTAAATGACTTACAGGCTTCAATACCTTGTTTGTATGCAGTTTGCTGCTGAGCAGAATGCACAGCAGCCCAATCAGACTAATTGATAAGGTCATGACTGCACAGCTGAAAAACAGGCCCAGGATCAATCCTGGGCTTTGAGACAAAGTGTTACAAACTAACTTGCAATTGCACACTCTTTAGAGGTAGTCCCTACTAGGGAGGTTTGTTTTAGATAGGAAAAGAGACAGAACAGTTCAAAACAGAGAAGGGAAATGACCTAACAGCCAAGAGATGGTGATGTTTCTCAGTTTTCCATCCTTCCCTGGAGTTAGGTTGCTAAGCCAGAAATGCCTTTCTCAAGGAAAACGCTAAAGAGGGAAACTTGCACTCGGTTATACCCAATAGCCAGCATGTATGCCACTTAGGATGTGGAAAAATATGTTCACATCTCCAGTCTGTCTGATCTGAACTAGTGTCCCCCAGTGCCTAAACCACCAGCCTGTGGGATATGCTAGAGTGGGTGAACTGCCTTTTGATGTGATCGCAACTGAACAGTCTTTGAGATAAAGAATAAGCATAGAGTCAAGAAACCAACTCTACAGATGTATACTCACAGGATCCCGGATAGATGGATGGGGGCAGACAGAGTTCCCTCGGTTCATCATTTAATTAATTTCATGAAGAAGAAAATTAGCCCGGTGGTTAGGAAACCTCTTCTGATGTGTTGGTGTTGCAAGTGATGCTTCATATCCTGCGGCAAGAGGACTTTTACTCACAAGGGTGCCTTCATCACTACACAGCTGGGTATGATGGACACAGAGATGTACACCAGCTCATGCCAGAAAGTTTTGTTCCCACTGCGAGTGTACAGTTTGACCAAGGAGTCATGTACCACAAACAAGTTAAGCTTAGTTCTCTCAACTAAGAGGCTGATGGAGGTATCAAAACTTGGAAGACTGGCTACCAGAAAGATAACACCTGTGGGTACATACTAGATGGATAGGAGTGTTTAAAAGTTCAGCGAAGCAAAAATGTTGGGATTTCGATTTCTAACATTGCAGTTATATTACTAAATGTATTTGTGATTATACATTGGTTAGATATGCCCAAAGATACAAGAAATGTCTTTAAAAAAATAATTTCTCTCAGTACACTTGGATTCACTGCTTTCCTAGTCTAAATAATCCTTATGGACACATCCCCAGCAGGTATAAATACCTCTTTTCTTAATAACTTGTTTCTCTCCTTTATGTTTGGGAATCTTCTTTAACTGACTATCTCATCTCCTCCTGCTGGATAATCGTTTTATAGCCTCATTCATTTTCTGGTTTTCATTATCAAAACATATGCAGTAAATGAACTCATAAGATGTTCTTGACTGGCTAGGTGCGCTCAACCACATCAATTTAAAAGCACCTTTTCATTCCGTCAAACATTTGTCTGATATCTGCAGTCATCGAGATTTTGTTCTCCCTACATTTTGCAGGAAACATTTCCTCTATTTACTTACTTCCAAGCAGTTTGGGGCACATGTGAAGCTAAGAAGTTTCCAAATCTTCAGTTGCTCAGACTGAGAAGTTAAGATATTTCCTGCTGGACCAGGATCAATAGAGGTTTTAGGTGCTTGCCAATGGCCTTTTAAGAAAATTATCTTAAATAGCCTTCTAGACAATTATCCTTTCAGAATGTAGTGGAGTTCAGGCACATTTAGAGGTCACCCATTCCCCCATTAATTCTACCTTGCTGAGAAAAATGCTGAGGGAGGTACAATACAGCAAATACCTTTTACTCCATCAATAAATTCTCTTTCCCTTTTTGCTACCAGCACAGATTGCTACAATTAAGCCACAGTTGGATGCAAAAGTACAATTATGCACTCTGCATTACTGTAGAAAAGAAATAATTACTTCAAAATAAGTGTAATTCAAATACCCTAGCAACGTGAATGGTTTCAGCTGCAAACTCTTTAAGAGGATTTCAGATGAGCATTTTGCAGCCTGAACTCACCTTACTGAAGGCGCTGCAATGCAAAGATACATATAGAGTCTTACAAAGGCCGAGAATTGACTTTGACACAGGCTTACACAACGTGAATTTTTGAAAGTATCTATACATATTTTGGCCACCCTTTTATAAGTGGGATCTTCAGACAAACAACTGACCTACATCCGTGTTCTCACAGAAATTTGCAAGTGCTCTGATTACGGTTTCAAGTCCTCAAGAGAGGTTCTTTAGATGGAAAGACAGACTCCTATTGTCTTCACAAGACTCTGGAGTAGATCTTTTAATTTCTAAGGACCTTGATTTAAAGTAAGATTTCTAAGGCATAAATGGGATGAAGTATTTGTTACACTTTTCTTCCATTCCCTTGTTCTAGAACAACAAGCTCTGTGCTACAAGTTCCAAAGTAAGTATTTCAGCTCAGAAATGCATTTACTGAGCAGGTACACTCCTTTTGTATCTAGCAGACCTCTAGTACAAGGCTCTTGAATGTGAAGAACTGTGTAACCTCTTCAATTTGGAACAGTTTCATACCTCCCTCATATAGTTAGAAATGTCTAGTTGTATGCAGCACTTTTCCTGTATTTTGTTGTTGCTGCTTTGGAAGCCAGCTGAGAGAGGGGTCAGCAAGCTTCCTCCCTGCTGAAACACAGCATTCCTCAAATGGCACTCATCTCATTCGACCAGTGGAATATGAAACAACTAGTAGGCCATTATCAAATTTTCGTGGGAAGTAAGTATAGGTGTCCAGGCGTCCAAAAAAAAGTAATAAGAATATAAATCAACATGCTAAAGTCTTGCTCTTTCCTTAAATATTTAAAATAACTATAAGAAATCTAGAGTTTCCATACTCATTATCACTGTCCTTTAGGCTGCCTGTTACATTCATTATTATTGCCCTTGTTAAACAAAACAAAACTAGAACACTATATGCACACCAAAAAGCTGAACTCCTAGAAACTTCCCTATGTTTACCACTGAAAGCTTGTTATAGATAGTTCGTCTGTATATACATAAACCCAAATGACTGGAATAGACCTTAAGAGAGTACAAGCTTCACAAAACTTGTATTGCTTTGGTACAGTTGTGTCTCTGGGTTACCTAGTTTCAAAGTGACCTTGAGTTTTCAGAGGCACTGTTAGGAATATCTTGTCACTCTCCATTGCATAAGTGGTCATTTATGCTATTAGGATAATAAGTAGAATAGATTTTACATGATACAAACACTAGATTTGAGTAAGCTTCTGGGAAACCTCTGCAAATTCACAAAGTTAATGGCTTAACCTCAGAATTCTCTGATGGAAAATAATTTTAATGGTTTCGCAGACTCAGTCTACATTTCAAGGAGTGAATTTCCCCTAACTCCACACTACTTGACTCCTGTTAACTGCTAAATTTAAACAAATAAAACCTTATTTTCCCACATGGTTCATGGAGATATACTGACACGGTTTCCTCTTCTGTGAATGAAGAGTAGGGCACTTCTCATCGGGTACTTAGAGCAAAGAGGCTGGAAATTATAACATTAGAAGGGCACTTAAAAGTGCCAGCACATATATGAACAGAAAAACGTTGTGGGGACATGCAAAACGCATGTGACACTTAGCAGACTAACAACAGGGTTAGAAGGTCTTAATGGATGTAATATCTGGTTAAGGCCTGCAAAAGAGGAAGAAAAATATTTGGATTTGCCCTCTGAAAGTGTCAAAATTCTGCATGAACCTTTGCACAGCTATGCTAGGTTATAGAAGCCAAAATTGTGGATACAAATGCAAAAGAACTGTTACCTGCTTCACAGCCAAAGCTCCTACAAGCCTCCACCAGTCCAAGATTGGCAATGTTTACCCTGGTGGAAGCTGGTTCCAAGTATTTTGTGCAGCAGTATTTTGTTCGAGTGATTAGAGGACTGGTAGAAAGAAAATATTTCTTAGGAGATAATGGATTTTTAGTAGGCATTTGTAACCTTCTAGACCTTAATTATTACTAGGAAAAACAGCCTGTGAAATTTCAGGAAGCAAAGACTACTGTGCATGCTATCAAAGCCATACTTGTGGAAAGAACTAGCTCCAAGGCGATAGAGAGAAATTCTGATTTTGACATTCTGGTTTGGTAGCAATGAAACAAGTCTCTGGTTTCTGGCTGCTCTGCTGCAACAGAAAAGCGTTTTCCAGCCAATCAGTGTACAGGACACGCTTTCATGGGTTTGTAATCTTGTTCTTTTTTTGCCTTGTTCTGACTTTGCTAAACAACGAACATTCTATTAGCACAGCAATGCATATTGATGTTTCCTAGTATTACAGTGAAAGGGGAATACTGATCTCCTTGCTTCCATTACGTGTTAGTGTTATCTCCCTTCAACGGATTACTCGGAGTTTATACAAGTGCCCCAGAGTGATTTGTAATCACCATCTTCAGTTCCTCTGTCCTTGCAAAGTAAAATATTAAATAGTTCACTTGCATGTCTTTGCCGTGTATTTAAATGACATGAAGTATCATGATGAAGGGCCAGATTCTGCTTCCCCTCATAATGTAAAAAATCCTGGGATGAGTGGAAATTATAGTATTATTTTGTATGTGTAAGAAAACAGAACGTAGCCTGCAAACAACTAGAAAATCCCTGAAAACATACCGGGAGAGATTTTGCTCTCTCAAACAGCAATTGCAAGCCATCAGGTCTCCCACTCACCTCCTTTCTAGGGCTCGGAAAGTTGTGGCAGGTTTGGGTATTAAGTCGCTTATCTCTTTTGCATGCTTGGCTGAAGGGGGCAGGTGTTGGGGCACCAGAAGACATTATAGCTAAATAAGCCAAATTCAGCTGTAAAGCACAAGCTCTAGAACCCTGTAAGGAGCGGCTTTGCTAGTGGGTAGGACTTCAGTTCGTTTCATATGGAAAAGATGGCATTTACTTTTGTTACTGGGCTTTCATATACTATGCTTTTCCCTAAGGGCAGAAGTTTGTAAGAAAAGTTGTAAGGCTGTCTTTCTCTTTTGCTTGTCTTCCAAGGGCTGGGTATTGCTCCTCCCTTATTTCGGTGGGCTTCTGGAGCCTCCATTGCTATGTCTGATTACAGATTCTGTTAGATGATAATTACCAGTTTTGAATTACATTTTTCTATCCCAATCCAAGCCTCTTACTTGCTTCATCCGATGTCATATGCCTTTTCTTGCAGGGAAAAGAGCCTCCAAGGTCTGGGGTTCATACTACAAAGCATTACCTTGGAGACTGAAAGAGATGCTTTAGTAGACTGCCATGGCCATGGCACATAGCAGAAATCAGGATGTACTGCTGAAAGGTTTGCTTTAATGTTTAGGCTATAGATATTTGTGTTGGATAGTACTTGTTCAGATATTGATTGTGGGGAGAAAAGTCCCTCTTTTCCAACTCAGCTTTTATGTGGGAAGCAGATAATGTGAAAGCATCCTGGATATTTGAAAATATAAAGTCCTAATAAGATAATACACCTCCACTTCTATTAATGCTGTTCTTGAAAGCCAGAAAACAGAAAAAGGCAATGAGAGTAACAAATACTTTAGTTAATGTAAGGGGAGAGCCAAGAAACACTAGCATTATCCACCTTATTCTAGACAATTTTATGGTGAGAGCTGAACACAGCGTGTGACAGAATTCAAAAGACATAAATCATGCAATGCACACTAATGCCTCTACCAAAGAAATGCATATGAAACAGTTTTATGACTGACTTTCAATATGCAGGTAAAAACGACATTGTCAGTGGAAGGGTCTGCCTGGTGGTTACCAGATTATGGTGGTGTTTGAACTTTCCTACTTCAGAAAATGTGGTGAAGCCTTTGGCACTGAAATTTAGCCATGACCCTTTAGTCTCATTGTCATTCTTGTACTGGACAAATTTCACACAATTAAGGAAGATTTTGAAATAAGGCATTTCTTTATTTTCCTCTTTATCTGTCTGCAGTGTATTGTTGAAGCTTTGTTAGACATTCAGCTATATGTACATATATATATTCAGTAGGTATAGGCATAAGTGTGGCATTATTTGCCCCTTCTTCCTTACTTTGGAGGTGCCTAAATGTATAATAATGATTTAAAAGCAGTTTCAGCATCTTCCCTAGGTACATCACATTTCTGCACCATTTAATTTGCTGCCAGCAAAAGCGTGAGAAGTTGGTGTCAGAAATAGTTATGAAGAATACTTAAAATATAAATTTAGCATATGGTTTTTGCCTAAACAGAACCAGGCAATAATGACGGTGACTGCTCTGGCTGTCATGCTAGATGGTTTGTGAGCTTCAGGAGTTATCAATGCCCATTGGATTATACCCTGAAATAATTCTAAAATATCTATAGCCAGGATGAAATATACAAATCTGCATGAACTCAGCTGCACATTTGTTGAATTAGGCAATGACATGAAATAACACAGTTTCCCAGTATTTTATTTGTATATAAATCATAGCATTTTCATCATCCATTAGACAACTGGCACTGGGTTGTGATACATGAATAGTCAAGATGAGGGTTATGCTGGTGGGGAAATAAGAACAAAGTTGTTTTAACAAAACTGTAAAACAAACATCTATTTTTTTCTTTCCATGTAAGCATCAGGCCTGATTATCAGACTGCAACATTTACAGAATGCACTTTGCGTATTTTAATGAAGAAATTTCTTACACAGCCAGCCAGCTACTGAGAAGACAGATTTGTGTTTTGCATTGAGTCCGTGAAATAATAAGCTTGCCAGGTTGCATCTCTCCTAGATGTCCTGTTGCTCTTTGGGCAGAAGGTGGTGCTGTTGATTAGAGACAATACAGCACAGTAGCCTCCCAACAAAGAGATGATCAATTTGCTGTCACTGCAGTCATTCTTTATTGAACTTAAAAGAAGCAGCCATCTGGAACTTATTTCAGTATTTGACTTCAGTTACTTTACTACTTAACAGTGACCTACAGAACAATTTAACCATGTTATTCTCCTCCTTTTTATGTAAATCAGAGAAAACAGCCAGAGAAAATAAGAAGTATAATGCAATACATAAAATTTTGTTATCTGCATTAAGCATAACACGATCTATTAAAAAAAAAAAGGCATCAAAATATCATTTGGGGAAGTCAGAGAAAGGCTGTTGTAGAATAAGTAAGAAAAAGATTCAGATATTTTTTATCCAGATGTTCGTAGAGTTTTAAAGATTTCCATTCAATGGAGTCTTCATAAGGGAAAAATCTTTCTTCTGCAATAAAGTGCAGAGTTCTATTAAAAATCTTTAGTACCTTTAGTGCTTGTGAGATGCTGCAGACATCAGGTCTGTGCTCAAAAATAATGAAGAGAGCAGGAACTTGCATTATGATTTTCCTTCCTCATGCTGTTCTTATTATGTGGAAGAATAACTCCTGCGATCAGAGCTAGAAGACTGCTTGTTGGCAGCATGGACATTTTTAGTGATAGTCTTAGTCAGGATTCCCACTGCAGTGGTATTTTTTCTCTTGTTCGCTAAAGCTAACTTCACTTTTAGTTAACCACTCTGAGACTATTATGTCCACCAAAGACTACAGTTTTATTTTCCCGTGCAACCAAATAAACTCAAGCAGCATTAAATTTTGTCCACAGGGCATTAGGACCTTATTAAAGGACTATACTGTAATTTGGAGTCTCCCATGACAGGTTACCTGGATGATGGGTCCAGTTGTGTAGTGACTGCTTTCTTCCACTCTGCGTGCGTGCAGGGTCTGTAGGGATGGCTCTGCAGTCCTCCTCCTCTCAACGAGCCTCTCATCCATCTTGCATCCCATTCTCACTTTCCTGAGCTGAGCCTGAGGACGCCTGAGCTGGCTTGAGGACCGCAATCACAAGCAGTCAGGCCCTTTCTTCCCATAATTTTTGCTTCCTTCTTCTATAAAGAGGAAACAGGGAAAGGGCTGTGGTTCTCATTTCCAGTGGGAGATAATCCTGCAGTGTGAGAATATAAGCGTGGCTCAACTAGATCAGAGCCAAAGGTCACCTTGCAAAGGATCTCATGTCCACCTGGCGGAGCCATAGCAAAAAAAAAGTGTAGGAAAGAATGTAAGTATAAGGCAAGCTTTCTCCCAACAGCTTCATCTCATTTTGAGAAAGTCAGCAGTTTTTGCTATGCCTGAGCAAACGACAATCTACTTTATAGTTCTTGCCTCTCTTGAATATAATTCCTTGTTGAATCCCTTTCTACTTTTAACTTCCACAGTCACAGTTATTGATTGTATTCCATCATTTAATGGGATGATATCCCGTTCTTCTTTTTACAATTACTTCGTGGTGAAAGGACTTTAGGGCAGGGTAGGGATGTATGTTTCCCTAGTAGTTTTATGAGGCATAATAAACAATCATTCATTACCTGTCTCTTCCACACGTGATTTTTCACAAGTTTGTAGCCCTTTCCCATGTTGCCCTCACTGTTGGCTTATTTCCAGATTTCGGCTCTGTAAACTCTTCAGGATTTCACATGTACAAAGTAGCCACCAGCAAGTACCAAAGAAGAAAAATAAAACCACAACTTGGAATATCATAATATAAGAATTATTACCTGCAAAACAGTCATATCCTCAAAACTGTGTGTATCTGTTGATTACACATTTCAGAAGCTGTCTTTGGCACCAAAGTGCTTTTATTCCTTTTTTAGAGAAGAAAAACCAGAAATGCAGGCAAGTCAGGCTGCTTACCCAAGGTCACAGTGTTGGAGAGGAGATCATTTACAAGTTCCGAACCTGTAAAACAACACTACCTGCCTGTGCTCCTCACTGTTCTGGAGGTAGTTACTTCTCCTGTTGCATGTGTTCATTACAGAATATTAACATTCGGGTTTTACATTTTGGGTAGTAATTATAGAGAAGTCCTGACTTCAGTCCACAGTACTGCATGTCAATAAAGAAAATCCTGTTCAAGAAAAGGTGATGAGATTTACTCGTCCAAGTGCAAAAAGATTAACAGCTTAATTGCAGTGAGATCCCCAGGTGCTTAGCTGGACATCCACTGGAGAGAGTAGAGATGAAAAAAGGTGACATTTCAAGATGCTGCTTGTATCTGAGAGCCTTCAATGCAAGTTACAGAATGTGAGAGTGCTCCATCAGGAATCCTTGGAGACCACTGTTATTTTTCAAAGTGCTTTCACAAAATAGGCTTACCTTACATTTCTCCATGCATTTGCTTCTGTCTCTTTGCTCCTCATCTGTTCTTCCCGTGACCTGTAGTTTTACTTCCCAAATTCATTTCCCTTTTCTTCTTAACAAAAAAGAAAAACTATAAAACTGTTCATTTTCTTGGGCTACTTAGTGCCAGAAGACTTTTTCAGTCCTATGGCATAAAAATAAGTTTTCCGTGAGATTTCCTACTTAGGCTGTGCTTGTTATTCTCATGGTATTAAACATAATTATTAGAATATACACTGTACTCAACTTTATTTGGCTTCTGCTCACACAACTCATGACTGCATCTATACATACATAAACAAAATACACACACGGACACAGAGGACAAATGCAACCATGCCAATGGTTTCAGGATCAAGATCTTCTTTCTGTATTAGGCTTTGACTCAGTGGCTAGGTAAGATTAGATTGCACTAGACAAGAATGTGTTTTTAGCCAAACCCTCTTTTTTGGGCACAGCCCTTCTTCTGAGAAGGAGCAGTAGTAAACTCTTGCCTTCTTTTTGTTCTCTCAAGACAAGATTTTAATAATCTAAGTTACAAGCTGAGGATCTTCAAAATATCAGGAAGCTGAAAAAAGATGCTGTTAATACAACTGCCATGTGCTACGTAGAAAGTATTGGTGTCCTGAAGTCTGCATTCACTCCTAGTAATGAGTAATTGGTAAGGTCTGTTCTACAAATCTCCTGTTCCTTTGGATGTGGCTGAGAGACGTCCCCATATTGTGGAGTGGACTAGAAGGCCTTGATAGTAAAGCATTTTCCATGACTGACTTTATTGTGTTGTTATTAACCTGCAACTGGTGAAGAGCTGGTAACAAAAGTGCGGAATGATGGGTTTTGTGTTTTGGTTATGGAGCTGGATTGTAGGATAGGCAAGTCGGAGGGGCCATTGTTATTTTATACTCCGTCATTATTACGTGTGATTTGCTGTGAGAAGCGTGACGAAATGCATGCGTGAAATATTGATACTTTCTGTCTTTGAATATTATACAATTTTAATTACACCATTGCTCCCCAAGCAGAGATAATTGTACTTAGAATAATATCAAGGACAAAAATAAAAATAGTAACACTTTGTAACTGCATTAGGCTTGAAAATGGCACTTTCAAGATAAATTAACCTGGGTGTTGGAGGCAGTTCACATAGAAATTATCATCACATGGGATATTCTTGTTCATGGCTGGTATTCTTGTGTCAAGGCCTCTACATGAAGCATTTCTTCTGGAACTTAGTTCTCTTCTCTCCTCAGGATAGTATGTGCAAGACATTCATTTTTTCAGCATTATCAAATTTTGTCAAATTGCTAGAGGGTGGTCATGTTTTTGGGGTAGAGTGTCAAGCATAAGAATTATTACAATCTGTAACAGGAAAATTATTTTTCTCTCATTTATGTCTCCGTGTGTTACGTGAAAGAGAGTTGTTCAGCTACTAAAACTGGGAGAAACTGATACAATACACAACAATCACTACTGATTCACTGTTACAGGTGGGCTTTTTTAAACAGTTGCTCCAGAAACTCTAGTATTTTATTCACAATTTACTGCGCTATGATATATTGATGTGTTTTCTTGCTTAATTCTGCATAGCTCAGTAACATACCAAAGCATCTTTGGGCTTGGTCTGAGATCGTCCTGAGGAAAAAACTTATCCACCTTCCATGCAAAAAAAGTACAAACTGGGATAGCACTTGTGTTGCAGAAATTAAGTGACATTATGTGCCACAATAAATCCATTTGACCTGCTGAAACCAAACTGCCTAATGGCTTTTATAAAGGATGCAATTCATGAGGTATCTGCGAAGAAAATGAAACACTGAATAGGTTTGATACTGTATTTTTCAGACTTCCACTATATTGACTGACAGTTTCTTTCACAAAGGGTGAAGAACATTACTGCCGATATCTCTCTCCCGTTATTTGGCAGTGTTCAAAGACCCATTTCTTGTTACTTACAAGTTTACACTGATATCAGAAAAAGTTGTGCATGAGTGAGTAAGAACATCACAAATAGTCCCTGAACTGAAGAGTTCTTCACATGGTTAAACTTCCATTAACTTCAATAATTACTTCTGCTTACAGAAGCACTTAATTTTTCCCCATGAAATTGCAGTGATGTGGGCTGATATTTCAAACCTGTGAACATTTGACAAATTCCTGGAACAGTTTTTATAGGATGTCTTCCATGAAGTGCGGGGTCTTCGCTGTATCAGAAATACTGACATGTATAAGCTGATCATCCTACCTGTTATTACTTTAAACATTCCTACCAAATATTATTGGGGAAAAACAGTAGTTACTGAATTTTTTTTCAGAATTTAAAAATGATTTTTCGGTAACCTCCTTTCTCACAAAAGCTTTCATCTATTTACTGTACACTTTTTTAAACACTTTCATGGTAAGTTGCTTTAGTGTTTGCTGCTTATGACATAAATAGGAAATGTTTCTAGGCCCTGAATATTAATCTCCTTATTGTCTCTCTTTGAACAGAAAAAGAATGTACACTGCCAGAGATGCCACAGCCTGGATGCAATATTTTCCCATGATAAATATCTTTTCCCTTTCTTCAGCCTTGCAAAGTACTTTTGTCCTTTTTTGCCACTAATGCTTATGATAAAAAATTAAATTACTGTTCATCCTTTCAATGAGTTTCCCTCAGAGATTCTCTACTAAAGAACAAACATTGAAAAGGGGTGCAGAAGCTTTAGTTTTATACACAGCCCTACTATATTATTCATTGTAATGCATTTTTAATGTTACAGAAAGAAAAGTAAAAGGTATTTTAATTTCTGGGACTAGGCAGCGAAGTGATCCAGGGAAATGCAAATTCACAAAGGCTGAAGATAAATGCGTACAGTGAAAAAAACCCCTTGAATGAAGCCCAAACCCTTCTAGCCTCCAGTAACCCCAAGGTTTTCATGAGAGATTTGTAAAAACTCTTACTTGTTGAAAATCTCCTGAGACTGTCACCATGGTGCACAGATGCTGGGAACCTCTGACCTACAAGTATTCAATGTGCTTCAGACACTCTCTTTTTTCAGTGAAGAAATAGGTCAGCAAGATTGAGATAATAAAAGAAAAAAGGCTGAAAACAAAGCTATAGCTACTAACATAGCTGTTGGGATTACGATGAAGGTTTCTCCTGCCTCTCCTCCTTCTCTTTAATTCTTATAAAGTAACCAACATTTTTTCTTTTTGTTACATTTGTTCGTAAACAAACTAATTTTGACTAAATAATTACAACGATTTGTGTGAGCATCCCTTTTAGTGTTTGAAACCTGGGTACTATTTTACAAGAACAAGGAGTGAATAATGTTCTTCACTTTGTTTATGAATTGTCAGGACTAATGGCTTTCTTTGTGTTGCATTGTCTTGGAATTCAGCAATTTATCTTCAATCCACAAGAGTTACGGCATCTAGTGAAGAATCGATTTACAAACCTCTCTGAACATAAAACTGCAGATTAAAACTTATGGACACCGTATTCTTCAAACATGAACGCACCTTTTATGCTATGCAATGATGGAATTGCATCATTGTTTGATATAATAAATGAAAAGCAGAGAAGGATTTTCAGCTTTTGTTCTGCAATTCACAACAAAGACTCTAATCAACTGCAATTTTCAAGCATGTGTTTTGAAGTTGGGAAATGTGTATGCTTAGTTTATATTTCCATAGACTAAAAAACTTAATTTGCATTGTAGTCTGACAAATATCTGATAGCAACCCACCCATTACATGAAACAAAACTGATCAGAAATTCGAGAGTAATAGACACTGTTTACTTTTAAATGGTGACTGTGAGGGCTAATCACTTTTAAAAGATAATTATTTTAATGATGAAATCATCATATTACAAAAGCAATTCTCACAAATTGGTAACGTGTTATTATTTCAATGGTCCCTTAAGGATTATTAGGATCTTATTCTAACAGAAGAATAGAACATATGTCAGTAAAGGTAGTGGATAATTCTCAAAAGGGGCCATTATTTTTTTGGAAAAGATGTTGTTATTCAGCTGCTTGACAAAAATATTAAAACCAGTGTAAATCTTGGTGACATTAGCATATCCCTTCAGTCATTTCTTTGTCTCATCTTGACCAAGGTAAAGTTCAGAGTGGCATTGAGATGCACAGTTTGATTATAGGCTGCAGGTGGATTTCTCATAAAGGCATCAGAAGTCTTTATGGAATTCACCACTTTTACCCAGACTAAAAGGAAGAGAGAGCACTTTATTATTAGTAAAGGCATTGGCTGTTAAAAACAGGATAGTAGAAAATGCCAGTGTTCATGAAAGGCCTGTGGGAAAGACGATTAAGTAAAAAAAAAAAACTCTAAGACTGCAAAAATGGTTGTAGTTGAAGCCAAATTTGATTTTAATGGAAAAAAAGTTCTATGAGGAAGGCATTCAAGGTGACATTTAGGCAGTTTTTCAGTCCATTAATTCACGTTGATGAAGAAATCTCATTACAGACTGGACACGAAATATTCAGGGAAGCAAAACTAAATGCAGGAAAGAAAATTATTGGAAGACATAAACAAAGAAAAAGTTGGATAAGCTTTACAAAGATTAAGATACAAAAAGAAATCAGAGTTCTGGGGAAAGCTGAAAGTATGAAGATATCATTGTAAGGAATGAAGACATTTCTAAAGTGGAGCTGGTGAAAGTTTTGGAAAGAAAACTCAACACCTTAAAGCAGGGATTCAGAAATGGAAAGAATGTGCAAAATGGTTAAGCTGAAAGGAAACACAGTGGCTAAAGAAAAATCTAATGTTCAAGAAAATTTTGGGAGTGTTTTGATTCTGCAGTCAGTTTTGGTGAAAGTATGTATGGGGGGAATAAGAAATGTGAAAGAACTGACTACAAGTAATAGTTTGAACAGACTTGGTAAAAAGATTCTGCTGGAATACAAATCAGGAAAAACACAGTGGCAGCAATAATTTGCAGATAGAAGCCATTTGAAAGAGTAAAAGGGGATGACAGTTAGGGCAACTTCAAACCATACTGAAGCTGCACTGACTGGGTATGCATGGTCTGCTGACAGATGAAGAAAGTGAGAAGGCCAATAATGATGTTTGTAATTTTCGTTGACTTCTGTTTCAGCTTGGTTGGAAGAATTGTGGAAAGCTGCACAATCACATGGCATTCAGGTAAGATAATTGCAATTATGAAGGCTGTATTTGAAGACTCCTGCAGTGTTGCAAAAAAATTGATGAAAAATTAAACAAGTCAAAGCTTAGTATAATATAAGGAAGTACAGAATCACTATAGCTTTTCATCATATTTTTAAACTAGACAGTAAGAATGATAAATGAGGTAGAGGGCATGACTTGAGATGATCTAAAGCTAAGGTCCTTAACTAACACAGATGACATCACACAGCTGAAAAAAATGCTTGAATTATTGATGAATCAAATTAATAATTAACCTTGGAAGATTGGTTTGGTCAACTTTGACTCATAATAAATGCCAAGAAGATAAAGTGACTGCAACGTGAAAAAGAAGCAATAGGAAGGGCAAGAGAAACGTGGCGTCTGTGAAGTCAAAGAATATGCAAGAGTCCTATGTGCACAAAGGAAACTTGACCACTGATGAGGTTTCCTTCAGGATGAAAATAGACATGCTTCACAGGAACTGATGAAATTATAAACTGATAAAACCCTTACTTCTCAAAGTGCAAACATATAAAATCTGTGCACTAGCAGAAGGTATTACTCTATGGGCTGGAAGCAGTTGCCTTAAATGACACAACTGTGGCATTTGGCATGTGAGCAATTGGAAAGACATGGGGTTTTGAGTGAAAAGATTTTACATGAGGAAGGTGAAAGGAGAATGGTATATGAAACCGAGGAAAGCCATTGGATATATTGAAAAGATAAAGGCAGTAACACTGTAGAAGACGTAACTTCACAAAAAAAAAAGCTGCAATAAATCATGGAAATGCACTAAAGTCTGCCTAGTGGTCAACTGTTTGTTAGCTGTACGGCCTGATATTAATTCAGGGATTAATAAAGGAAGGTGGCCTGTGGAGGAATGACCCATACAGCTTCTCTTGTCTGAAAAGATATTCTGTGATGAAAAGAGGAGAGATGGACAAAAACAATGGATAATTTCTCTGAAGTAATGATTTTAATTTCTGGGCACGAATGGAGGGGAATAGTACCCTTGAGAATATTTTGTCATTTTCAGACATACCCTACTGGACATCTGCTACATTTGAATTAACTATAAGCACTTACTACATAATTTTTTTTTTTTTTTTAGTAGAGTGCAATTATGGGGCCAGGTTTTGGCCTTTCCCCTTCCCCCTCTCCCCCCTCCCCCCCAGTGAGCTTTAAACAGTGAAAACACAGAACGTCTCCATCTGGTAAACCTCACTCATATAAATGGATTTGAATGGCTCTTGTTGTGTATCAAGATAGATTAGGACACCATGCATTACTTGCAGGATTCTCTACCCTAGTTCTGGTATTTTCTGGTTTCAGAATGCAGACAAATGGTGCTCCACTCCTCAAGGCTGGGCTTGGAAGATGACCAATTTATTGTAGATATGAAGTAAAAAGAAAATGCCTCCTCATTTTCACCATCCCTGGACTTCTGTTCATATGGCACTGGCTGTCGACATAACAAATTAGGCCTCTTTATACTTGTGAGAACATTTTGCTATCTTCTCTTTTCTGAAAATATTCACATATAGAAGTAGAAAAAAAATGCTGGATGCTTTACTAATTTCTTTCCAGAATGTGTGTATTTTTGGATGCTGTAAGTGAGACCCATGTAGCTGGGCCTCAAGGACATGGTGAACTTTGGGGCAGGGTGGCTCACGTGCAGCAATGCTCCTGCTCCTACTCCTTGTGTCAGTATATGTCACAGCAGGTAGTCTAATAGATATCCTGCAACAGTGTTAGTCCCTCAGGTGTATCAGCACCTGTTAATTGCTTTTCTCTCCACCCTTCTGAATTGCAGTATTTTACACTCTGAAGGGAATGGCTTCACTTCTCTCCCTCCTCAGACAGAATTGTCTTTGGGCCTTCTTCTATCTTGCACTTTTGCTGCTAAAAGACTGGTACCTGAGCATTCATGTGATCATCTCCTCATTCTTTTTGGTCCTATTTATCATGTAACTGAGTCTTTTCTGATTAATGCGAGCATAAGAACTGCCAAAGACATCTCAAATAATTCCCATGAGAAAAGTACAAGGTTTAGAATAGCCAGATGTTGACAAAGTTCTTATTTAAGCATTGCTTTATGCTTTTTTCCCCCCCTTAATCTGCCCCATTGCTGTTCAGAAATGATCCATAGAATCCTGTTGCCCTGTGCGAAGGGATATATATTATCAGCACAAATATTATTTCAGTTGCCTAGAAGTCAATAATGTAAACCATCCTGCATAAGAACTAGAGTAGAAACATTAAATTCAGAACACATACCTGCCATTACAAATTTATCAGTGCAAATAAAAAAAAGCATGTTCTTTCTGTCAAAGGCTGTGCATGGAGGTATGCCATTTTGTACTGGCAGCATCTAATGATATTTCAGTCTTCTCACTCACTTATCAGAAAGAAACACACTTGCAGGACTGGAAATGAACACTTTTCTTCCTTTCAGACTCATATATTATTTAAAATTACAAAATATTACTTTGAAACTTCCTACATGAATTCTGGAAAATGTGTAATATTTACCCTACAGCGTAACCAAGTTAAATTCAAACCCACTACGTATGGAGAACTTTGCCAGCCAGCTAAGTAGAGTCTATAGAGGTCTTGATACACTTCTGCATTTCTCAAGGGCATCAACAGGGAACAAGTGCAACGATCAAGGGCGGTTAAGTCCTTTACAACAAATTCTTTTAATTTCAAATCTCAATGTGTACAACTCTCTGGCTGACATACTCCCTTAACTACTGTATTGCAAAACAACCTTTAAGACCCTACTATTTGATGTGTGAGCTTGTTTTAGACATACTGGTTGCTTTGTGCCAAAAGTTAACTTGGTCAAACGATCTCTGGAAATTTTTTACATGTTTTTATTCCTTTTGCTGTAAATTATCTGTAAATAAACAGGTGTATTTTTACAGATGGTTTATTCAGAATAATTTAAGTCTGATGTATGGCTTCACTACATGTCTGCTTTGGTTGTCCGGCATTTTCCTGTTTGGTTGCTTAAATTCCATTTTTCTAGTTCTGCCCCAAGAAACGTTTCTAAACAGGAAGGACAAAAGTCAAATTACAAGACAACAGAGAGGGTATTTTGCATACAAAGTTTTTGGCATTTCTTGTACATGTGACTTTAATCCTCTGTCACTATGCATTTTTCTGAGAAGAAAAATGATCTGCCAAATATGGAGGTCAAAAGTAAGAGAAGCCTGAGCTTTAATTCAATGTTCCTAAATTCTTTTTTGTTGAGGACAGGTATTCATTACAAACTTTTTATATTCTTTTGTCACTGCACAGATTTATGAAGACTAGAATCTTTCCAAAAAGACGCATTTTTTAGTTTTCCAAACAAGTCATCACTGTTTCCAAAAGCAGTCTGGCACCTTTTTGCTTTAGATGGGCAATGACTAAACTATGCAGTCTATGCTAACAGCAGGTTTTTCTTAAACATGCTCTTCACAGAATCCTTAATTGCAAACTTTTTATATAACACCTAACAAATATTTTTAAATTCTTTAAATCCTGCTTTTCTTTACTGATTTACTCAAAAGGTTAAATAACCCTTGTCCTGGTTTGAGCTAGGACAGTTTAATACCCAGCCCAGCTTTAAACCATGACACCCTTCATGCGAAGCAATTTCATAAAACACTGATGAGGAAAACATAATTTTACTTGATTTCCTTCAAAGATTTCTCATATAACAGAGCTATGCAATAGTAATTACAAAAACCCGCAACTAAACCACAGGAGTATGGGCTTTAGACTTCTGACAAGAATGCAATGCTCTCTGTCTTTCATAGCCTGCTTCCTGACCTGAAAAGGTTACTTGACATTCAGTCTTTCTGGACACTGAATACCAGTAAAAATGTACTCTGGAAGTTATAGAAAGGGAAGGTCTCCTAGTAGTTCACGGTAGTTGAGTGGACAAAATGTCATGAGGCTAATTGAACTTCTATCCCAGCTCTATTAGTCACTTAGCCCTATGACCTAAGTCACTTCTCTTCTCTGTTCTTTACCTTCCCCTCCAAGGTTTGTACTGAAATGTCTGATCAGGCTACAATAATTTTGGGGACATGTATTTGTAAAGAGCTTGACACCATGAGGAGTTGATACATTTTGAATGTTTATGTACTGCTTCACAGGAAAAAATCATAAAGGGCATTTAGAGGATAATTAAAAGTTTTTTTCTTTGCAATGAATTAACTTAAAACATACCCACTTCGTGTTATTCCAGATCACTGTCATAGTCTTGCAGTTACTGATGTCCTGCTTTTGTGCCAATGCCAGACTTTTTTTGGAGGTAGGGGAAAAGACATTTTTTAACATGGATCATTTCACTAATCTACTGCACAGACTCAAAATTATTTCTTTGGATGAATCAGAGGGGTTGTGGGATGTAATATAAAATTGAGTTCTAAGGATATCTACTGTTGCTCAGGACTGTGAGAAAATAGGCTGAACTTTAATGAAAAATTTGTAGATTTTAACGTATGTATGTGGATTTATGTATGTATGTATGTATGTTGTGAGTTAACCCCAGTGGGCAGCTAAACACCCCACAGCTGCTTGCTCTGCATACCCCGCCGCCATCCCAGTGAGGGAAGAGGAAAGGAGAAATAAAAGCAACAAAACTTGGGAGTCAAGATAATGACAACAACGTCAACAATTAATAATAATGAACAACATTTATTATTATTAAACAAATACATAATGTTTAATTATATATATTTCAATGATATATTTATAGTTTATTTATAATTTTTATGTATATAATTTATATATTAAACAAAACATAAGAAGTGATGCGAAGACAGCCACTCACCACCTCCCATGAGCAGACTGATGCCCAGCCAGCTCTTGAGCAAAACATGGTTAACTCTCCTTAGCCTGTCTATTTTCACTTTCATTGCTAAGCATGATGTTATATGGTATGCAATATCTCTTTCATTAGTTCAGGTCATCTGCTCAGTTGTCTCCCCTCCCAACCTATTCGCTTGAGGGTTCAGAGTGAGAGACAGAAAAGGGCTTGACACTGTGCAGACACTGATCAGCAAAAGCTAGAACATTAGTGTGTCATCAGTATAGTTTTGGTCAAAAATCTAAAACACAGCCCCATATGAGCTGCTATGAAGAAAATTAACACTATCCTAGCCAGGATCAGTACACCATATATTACCTAAACTTTTTTTAAACTGATAGTTATTTCTTTTTTCCCCTGCCAAGATCAAAGTCAGAGTTATCGCATATCTTTCTTCTATAATAGCTGAAAAGCAATTTAGAGACTGCAGTTCCTTGCTTTCCTCGAGGTGATTGTTGAAGAAATGCAGAATCCTAAATTAAAGCCTTTGCATGAAAAATTTTATGTTTTTAAAGTTTTAAGGGGAAAAAGCATATCACAAGCTGTTGTATGAAGTGGTTACCCACATGGTTCCACACTTACGACTTACAGAGTACCTTAGGTCTTAAAAATATAGAATTACCTTTGCTGCAGTGTACTGAAGTATCTGTTTATAGAACTGGGTGAAATTCTGTGCTCAGATACTGTGTTCAAAAAACCAGATGCTTTTTTGACCAAATTATTTGCAAATATGTACTAGATTCATGGAGGGGTGTGTGTATGCTTTGTTTCAAATTCTCTTTCTCCAAAAACCTTGAAAACACATTAAGGTTCAAAGTGTTTTGTTTCAGTAGTACATACCTGATAAACAACTGTATATTGAAAGTTGTCTTGGAAGCCATCTAAAAATCAACCTCACAGGGACTTTTCATCCCATTCCTAAGGAGAGTTTCAACTGTCCTGGTCCTATTTGCAATGTGTAGTTCTTCCAGAGCATCGTGCTTTCTCTAC
Source organism: Steatornis caripensis (assembly GCA_013398225.1). Lineage (NCBI taxonomy): Eukaryota > Metazoa > Chordata > Aves > Caprimulgiformes > Steatornithidae > Steatornis > Steatornis caripensis. The sequence continues at coordinate 120,923 of VZSC01006294.1, read as the reverse complement.
CTCCTATAATATATTTTTACTCTAAAGGCTACAAACTTGACATATTCTGAAAATAACAATATTCCAATCTCCTTTCCCTTTTTTTCCCCATGGATATGTATGTGAGCTCCCACTGCTCACAGTAATTTGTAAAGCTTTGTTTCTGCTGACAGATGTTATACAGAACTCAGTAGAATGTGGTGTTTAAACTGCACTGTGGGAACTTGAATGACCCCATGCAGATAAGCTCATTTGTGTTATGTGTTTATATCGATAACTAGTAGGAAGACGGTTGAGCTGCACAAAATTGTTTAAAATACCTTTGAAAATATGATCTCTGGAATATGCTGCTGTTGTTCAATACTAAGGAACGCAGCAGTGTAAAAATAAGATTTTGCATCTGAAAGAAAGCACATTGGTGCAAATAGATTAAACATTTGAAAAACTCACAAATTAGTTCAGCTACACAAAACAAATTACTAGCATTATGGTCAGATAAACATAAACCTTAAATCAAACATGAACCTTTAGAAAAAATCAATTTTCATTGATTTGTTTTCTTAGGCAAATAAAGACTGTCCCAGAGGAAACACAAATGCTTTCAAGTTCTTTATTTCTTTAAGCCACCTCTGCTACATCCTCTGTCTTCCTGCGCCATTCCAAAGGTGTGATTAAAGTTTTTCCTTATTAGGCACTGAAAGAGAGGGATGGGTGTAATTTTATTGGGAGGAACAATTCACTTTTATCTAAAATTTCTGAAGAAACTTTCTTGTGAGAAAGTAAAGGCTTGCTCAGTGACAGTATTGATTCCTATCAGACATTATTTGGTCTTCTTCTAATGGACTGCCAGGTAGGAATTATACTTATGTTCTTGGGGGAATTGCAATAATAATAGATGATTCTGTAGACAGGACTAATAGTGATTAGTATATAGAAATAGCAAACACAGTTTGTGCATTGTACATGGATCATGTTCTTCTGACATTTATAAATGAAGAGAAATAAATGACAAAGTGGTTAAACAAAATATTAAAATCTGCATATTTCTACTACATTTTTTTGGCAAAGTGAATCTTCCTCACTCTTGATGCCTGGAATGATTGAGCCCGGATCCTTGTCTACTACTAACGCAATACAAATTCCACCAATTGACAATCACAAGAAAAGTTTGGCATTGACTAAATAGTTTGTGAAAATACCTAATTCAGCTCTTATACTTTGAATCATTGACTCTACCTCCTCTTTCAGCCTTTCTAGCTTTCAGTCTTTCTATATAAAACAATCTCATATTTAGCAGTCACCAAGACTGCTGAAGTCAGTTAGTGTTGCTTTTTATTTTAAGGTTATAGAATCTGGTTCTGGCTGATTCTACAAATGTTCACAATGGATCCTTGGTAAAAAAAGCATGAAAGTAAACAGGGTTTGGCTAGTTTTTCAAATTGTGCATTGAAAATTCAGCACGTTGTAACTGCAAGTAATGTGGATGTTATATATCAAAACCCGGAGTGCTAACATTACTCAAAGATAAATGCCCTTGATAAACCCTATCATTTTCACACTTTGAGTGTAAAGTGTTGAAATAAAAAGCTGATGGAGCATAAAGTGTTGAAGTAGCATGTTATTTTCAACATTTTATCTGTCATTTGCCATTTATTTCATCACTTCATATAGTACATTAGATACTCATCTGTCGAGGAAGTGTTTGAAGGCCTGAGGACATAGAGATGCCTCTGAGCAGCAACAAACACTGGGGCACCACTGGTGGGTCAGAGGTCATGAGAGGAAGACTGAAGTAGCTATGAACATTACAGGTCTTCAGACTGCAGGAGGCTCTGTGGAGGTCCAGGGGCAGTGGAGATGTGAAACAGCACTCAGGTGATTCCAGACAGAAAGCTCTTCAGGAACAACATGAAACTAGCCAAACACAGCAAAATGCAACCGTGCACATTTCTTACAAGAGTATGAATGCGTAGCGGTGAGGGATCATTACCTGCTCATAGCAGCAGGTATTTGTGGATGCCTGGGTACTAAGATGCATTGCAGTGACCCAATCCACCCTTGATATGCCGTGGGCAACCCTCTCACTTCTGTGCAATAGAAAATTCCTTAGACAGTGCCATCCACACTTCTGAGGCCCATTGTCAACTTTTGTGTAAGATCAAAATCATTTCAGAAAAAACACATCGGTGTAAAGGTTTTTATGGTCTGTTAAGGCCTTGTCTACCTGATAGTTAAATTAATTTGAGATCTGAATTTAAAGCATATTCGGTAAAATGCATTGAATCCTCATGTGAGAATCTTTTGAAGTGAATTAAGTGAAATACTGCTGCTATATTTCTGAGGCTGCCCGCATGACTGTTTAATGTTCTCTAAATACTCTGCTTCAGATTCAGACCTTTAATTAATTCAAACTAATAGATCTTGATGTGTTTGATTCAACACTTTTGGAAATAAGCTTTTCAACAATTTTTTTTGCTGAGCCAGATTAGAGAAAAGGTAGGAGTAAGCAGGACAGCATTCCCCATTTCTTCATCTTCCAGTGTTGCATCAGTACTCGTGTCAGGGAGGTCAAAACGGTGCTCTCTGGCTCTTCTCTTTTTTTTGCCTTATCACTTTCTCCCAATCCCAGCACTATTTCATCCAGGACCCACTTCAGCTACCTTAGGCCTATTGTTATCATTACATGGTACCTAAGTGCCTAAGGCATGAGATGGTTCTGTAGGTTTCTAGTAAGCTGTGTTCAACCCGTGGCTCACAGTCTTTGTGAAGAGGTGTGTTCTTACGAGACCTGGACATACAGGAGATGGTAACATTTTCTCAGGATTCACCAGGGGATCGTGCAGTGTTTGAACTAGACTTGAGTACTGGTGCTTACAGGTACTTCAACAGCAACTCATACTGTTTTCCTGGCAGGACAAGCAGAACTAAGAAACTTCCCTGCCCCTCGGTCCCTAGAGTTTCACTAGCAAATTGAATAGGAATGAACAGCTCTTTTACCTTAAAGGTGAATATGTTTCCATTAACTGGTACTAAAAACATACCTTCATATAGTGGTGTGAATGTGGTATTCTTCTGGCACAGGAGAAGAATAAATAAAACAGCATATGCTCTACAAAAGCTGCTTCAGCACACTTCTATGTTTTTCATACTTATATGGGAATGCAGTGCCAGCAAACTATTACTCAGCTATTTCACGGACTAAGCAAAATTAAGGCACAGAAAACGGTCTAATTTAGGTCTGATATTGCAAATAAGGCACTAAATGAGGTAACCTTGTGTTTGAAAAACTATGTGTTTTTCAATATGTTCTAAGAGACAGGAGCTACATTTGCACAAAACAAATATATGTTTGTACAACATTTAAATACAAAACCACTCAACTAAAACATGTATTCCTTTATTTTTCTTATTCTGGACAAAGTCTTTAAAGATAAACAAAAATTCTGTTGTCTTACCAATGTGATTTCTTTTCTGGTAGGAGAACATAAGCTAAAATGTTTAAAGTTCTTCAAAGTGTTCCCAATATGGTAGTTATCTGCTCATTAACTGCTGGGAAGTTGAATTTCTAAGAGGTACAAACTGAGATGAAACCCAAATGCGTTGAGTTATATTTGGTGCATCATACGACAGTGTATTCTACACTGATCTGGCACATCGGATCACATGCTTTGTATTATTCAGCACATTTTGAATCAATGGATCAAAATTATCCTGTCTTAATTTTGTTCGCTTGTCTAGAACCGTTCCAAGGAGGAGTCTGAACCACTGGCTTTTCATTTTCTGAGATTAATATCAGGGTGACATGTTACTTCTCAAATAAATCCATGATTTACATAATGGTTGAAAGTTACCATAATGGCTGGCTTTAGCAGATTTCTCTGAAAATGCCTAAGAAGTCTGGGCAGTTTCTCCGAATCCCCTAAAATCAAATGTAATAGGGAAGTACAGAAAACATAACAATATTTTGGTACAGAGTCTTAATT
>VZSC01006294.1:80683-111948 GCA_013398225.1 Steatornis caripensis | reverse complement strand
GATGCAGGTCTCCTGCCTCCTTTACTTGACTTCTTACTCACAGGGATGCACCGATCTTGAGCTTGGAGGAAGCAGTTCTTGAATATTTACTGCTCTTTTGGGCCCCCGTGCCTTCTAGATTCCTAACCCATGGGATTCCTCCAAGTAGGTCTTTGAAGAGGGCAAAGTTAGCTTTTCTGAGGTCCAGAGTTGTAATCTTACTTGTTGTCCTGCTTTGCCCATGCAGAATCCAGAACTCCACCATCTCATGGTTTCTGCAGCCAAGGCTGCCCCCAACCTTCACATTGCCAACCAGTCCTTCTCTGTTTGTTAATATCAGGTCCAGCAGGACTCCTCTCGTCGTTGGCTCCTCCACCACTTGTGTTAAAAAGTTATCATCAATGATCTGCAGGAACTTCGTGGACTGTGCGTGCCTAGCTGTGTTGTCCGTCCAGCAGATGTCAGGGTGGTTGAAGTCCCCCATAAGAACCAGGGCCTGTGACTGTGACGCAACTTTCAGCTGTTTGTAGAAGGCTTCAACTTCCTCTTCCTGATCAGGTGGCCTGTAGTAAACAACCACAACGGTGTCACCCATATTGGCCTGCCCCCTAATTCTTACCCATAGGCTCTCGACTCATTCTTCATCCATCCCTAGGCGGAGTTTGATGCATTCCAGTTGCTCTCTCACACAAAGAGCAATGCCACCACCACACCTTGCTCTCCTGTCCTTCCTAAAAATACATAGCCGTCCATGACTGCATTCCAATCATGCAAGCACTCCCACCATGTTTCTGTAATTGCAATGCGATCATGGCCCTTCAACCGCACACAGAACTCTAGCTCTTCCTGTTCGTTGCCCATACTGTGTGCATTGGTGTACAGGCACTTCAGGAAGGTAGTTGAGCACACAGGTTTCCCTGGAAGGGTGCAAGATGATCCACTGTAGCCATACACATCCTTGAGGTAGTTTGCCTTCTGCTTCTGATCTTGGGAGGCAGCTAAGGAACCTTTTTCACTGCCCTGGCTGGCCTGGCTTATTCCCCAGTTGGTTGCAATGGCATGAGTATTGCCATTTTGGTCCCCACCCCGCGAGTCCTTCAGTTTAAAGCCTGCCTCACCAGGTTGGCCAGCCTGTTGCCGAAAATTCTCTTGCCCCTTCTAGACAGGTTGAACCCATCCTTCCCCAACAGATTGGAGTCATTGAAGAATGTCCCATTATCATAAAAACCAAAACCTTCACGACGACACCAGCCACTTGTCCTGAAGTTGATGTTCATTACCCATCTATTCCTGGCTTTGCCCTTACCCCTAACTGGTAAAATTGAGGAGAAGGTGACCTGGGCACCAATGTTTTTCACTCACACCCTGAGGGCTTTGTAGTCTTGCTTAATCCTCGCCAGGTCCAGTGTTCGGTGTCATTCGTGCCCACGTGAAAGAGTAGAAGTGGATAATAATCTGTGTTCTTAACAAGTTGCTGCACCCTCTCAGCTGCGTCTCTTATCTTAGTTCCCGGAAGCGAACATACCACTCTTGACTCTGTCGGGTTGGCAGATGGGCGCCTCAGTGCCTTTTAACAGAGAGTCCCCCAGTACAAGCACTCTTTGTTTCTTTTTATGTCATCCATTGTGTGAAGCTACAGGCTCTCATAGTAGCTCTTGTTCATGAGTGTTGTGAGCATCTATAGTTGTTAAAGTATCAAATCTGCTTTGGGTTGTGATGCTGGTTGGTGGAGACTGAGGTGGAGTCCTGCTTTTGTGGATCAGCAGGGTCCAAGGTGCCTGGTTCTCAGCGGTGTCCCCTTCAACAACGTGGTTCTGGAACCACTGATCTATCTCCCTCTTGGATCTACTAATGCTGCGCAGCATCCTGACCGTCTCCTGCAGCTCGGCCACCTGGTGTAACAGGTCATCAACCTGCGCACACTGAGTGCAGGTACTTACCCTTTTGTTAGGAGGTGGGTCTGGGCACTCACTGCAACACACCGCCTGTACTGAAGCCTCCTTCTTTGCCAGCTCAGTCTGGATGGAGGCATCAGCCATCGCAGGGTCTTTCTCTGCAGAAGTGCTGGCTTTGACTCTGAGGTGAGTGTCCACCATTTTGTCAGAGAGTAGGAGCACTTCCGTGAGCTGCAGGCCTGCAAGCGGACTGCAGAGCCCTCCGTGTGCAAACTCCCGCTAAGGGCTAAGACAGAGTTTCTTCTCAGAGTGAACACACTGATGTTTGGACTAGTTATTTCACTGAATGCTTTCCAGGCATATGCTATTGATTTTTCAACAGCTCTCACACTAAAGGAACATGCTCCAAAAAATGTAAATATTCTTCTACACTCTAAACTGGAAAGACCTTCTCTAACAAGTGAAGCTAGGAAAGGTGTTCTGAAAAATTTAATCAAAATTATTTAGCAATCTGTTTGTTACTTTCTGAGCATGGGTTTTGCTAAGGACTGAAGAAGAGATGAAGAAAACAGAGATTCACAAAACAGTAACAGAGGTGGTGTATGTTGTATTTTGTATATCCATAATATTGATAAACCCCATCTTAAGGTGTAGCGGGCATTTATCACTAGGCTAGAATGAAACAATGGGAAGAGAGAAAGGGTTAAATTAAGTGGATGCCAAGGTACAGACTTTATGATTTATTTGCATTACCATGAGATAGACAAGAAGTAAGAAACCCCTGCCTGGTTTAATTTTGTTTTATAGCAACCTGCTGATCATGTGAGATATAGGTAGATATAAAGGAGGTAGAGCAAAGATGATGGTTTGTTTAAAGTGAAGGAAAATGATGTAGAGCTGAACTTCTCAAAGGATGTTGCTTTTCTAATACCCCCTTATTTTTTCTGAGGTTCTGCCTCAAAAGAGAAATAAAAAGGCAAGCTTTTGCATATGATAAATACTTCGGAGATGTTTGGAGTAGAAGACTTTATTTTTGAAAATTATTAGTACAGGTCAGGGTTTTTTTGTTTAGCAAATACAAAACTTGATTTTTGTTTCTTTAACACTGGGATACTGAACTTCATATCATCTCTTTCTTTCTGAATGTCAGCAGGAGTATGCAAAAGTATTTCCACCGTTCAGAATAGCAAACCATCAGGTGGTATTCTGTCAGTCTTCCCTGTCAAAGCTGTTCCAGTTGGCATGAATTACTTCGGTACTAATTGAGGCAGAGCATAAGAGAGACCAAGAACAGCTTAATGGCTTTGGAATGCCTCTAGTGCTTTGTAGGTGCTGAAGCGAAGTAACCAAATTATTGGCTGAAGAAATTTACCCATTCTCAATGAAAATATAAACACTTGGTCATATTTCTCTTTCTTTTAAAAGAAAAGAGATCATATTCCCGTAAGATTTCAATGTCCTCCAGAAGTGCAAAGGTTATCACAAAGAAGTTAAGAGTATTTATGACTTCTCTGCATAACTACTCGTTTCTTGTTTCTTTGCTTAAGTGACTTTTTTTTTTTTTAGTGCTACTTTTCACTAGCTGCAAATAAACCCCTTCTGTGTGAATTAGGAGATTTTTTTTTTACTTACAGCTGGATTTCTCAGCTAGACATGTAACGGAAGACGTACTGTGATAATTCTTTGCCAGCTAACTGGGCAATAATGTATTTCCACATAGGCTTGTGGAGAAACAATAACCACGTTGGTATTATTGCACACTGTATTTTGCTTGCAGAACAGATTAAACTAACATGGGCTTTCAGAAGTGGGTTCTGGTTACTCAGGCAAGCTACAGACTAGGCACACTATCTGCACCTTTACTTTCTCTGTGCTGCATATTTCAGTACATAAAGCACCTGAACATCAGTGTCAGCACATTGAAGCAAAATTGACAGATTATGTTACAAAGAAGTTTAATAAGGGGATCGTTTGGAGATAACTTGCTCATGATCTTCCTACCTCCATTGTTTTCCCTATTTTAAAATAAAAGGCTACCAAACTAAAAATTTACAGTTTTACAGATACATTTCAAAACAAAAAAAAAAAGAGGTTAAAGCATTGCAAATCTGACAGGTAATTATTTTTTTTTTAAGTTTTCAGATTAAAAGATGGACAACTTCTAATAAAATATTCATGAAAAAGTTCTGTAAGAAGCATAAGTCATGTACTGAATGAGTTTCATAAGGGAAGAAAATGTTTACCTATTAGATAAACAACTGATAATCCCCATCCCTGTAATGGATCTAGTTGATTTAGCAGATTTTCACTGGATTCAAATATCAACCTTTAAGAAGCTAGAATTGAATCAATATGCATGTTACATGTAAACTGACAAAGATGAATTAAGCTGTTTTATCTAGCGTAACCTTCTCTGGATTAGTCATACATTACCTTCAGCATGTCTCATGCAGAAAGAGTGATTCAAGTTTTCTTTACCATTGTGCCTGTCATCCTGTCATATTTTAATGTCAACACTGTTTATTAGGGGCATTTTGCCCATGGGGGCTTCTTTTTTGCCTTTCAGTCAGTGAAGAGAGAAAATATCACTGTTTCTGCATAGCGTCACACCAACATAGCAAGTTGGTGACTAACTGCACTGTCATAATAAGCATCAAGGATTTATGAAATGTATTTTGTTGGAACTTTTGCTTTTTTCTTTGTTCAATGATTTTCCTTTTCTATTTGTACATTGCTTCATATGGTGCACATAAATGTCTGCAAGCAAAGGATGGGATGAATGAACCACTAAATCATTATGGTAGTCAAAAATTCATGAAAAATTGTATTCCACTAGGGAAGGAGGGAAAAATAAACAAAACATCAGAGAAGCAAACCAGTGAACTGACATGACAGTCATGACACCTCCAAGTAGAAGAAGCTCCAGGTCAACTGTACAGGCTATGTAAAAAGAGACTCATAATTACTGAAAAATTGAGTCAGAAATTGTGGCAATGAATCCATTTACTGAGGCTTAACTTACTCAGCAAGATCTCTAGATACGATCACTATATCATTGGTATAATAACTGTTCTTCCCTAGCACTTTGTTGTAGTTGGAATTGTAGCTTTTGAGCAAAGTGGTCTCTATTGTAAGTGTGAACATTCCCAAAGATCAGGGCAAAACATGAAAAATGAAGAATGCATGTGTACTTTGTGAAGATATAAGGTAGTTTTCAGAGGTACAGAACAGATATATGTTTGTATCTTTCATATCCCTTGGAGAGGATGTTTTCTGGGATGCTATTTACATCTGAGTCGAGTTTGGGGATAAAACTTTTGCATAACAGTTTTACAAAACTGAATCCATGGGCAGCCAAACTTCACAGAATTTTAAAATAAACTAGTCTGTGTAAGATCAGGTCCTTTATTCTTTAAAACTTGTGCTACCTGCTTGACTGCAAGCTCTAGAAAAAATATAAAACAACTTTTCTTGCTCCTTCAACCTCAAATACTGGATATAGCAACTTTTTCAACTTTCTGGTATTTTGTTGACTGATAATATACAGTTGTGCATAGAAACTAACTGGTTTGAGCATAAATCCCTCATCTTGCCGATACAAGATGGTAGAGGAACTGTAATTTAAACAAAAAAACAAAAGTTCATTGAGCATTCAACCATATGGAAAGATTTTGGGGTCAAGCTATGCAAGTAGTTGAAGGAGTTTGTCTTCAAATGATTCATTCAGTTAGTTATTTGGAAGAACATCTTTAAGTCACTTTGTATTCCTAAAAGTGGACATAAAAATAATCTAATTGCCAAAATTCAATATTGTAATGGAGACTTGCTTTCCAGTTCCTAGAAAGTCTGGCTGGGCATTAACACCTTAACTCTGTTCCAGAAGGTTTTTTATTTTTCTCTAGGGACTAGACTGAGACACACTCTGTACACTAATGAAGAAATCAGATTTTGAAATTTATTTATAGTAACACTGATAACAAGAAAACAGGATAGGAAAACTAGAAAAAAAGATAGAGTAGACTTGAACAAAATTAAGTCATGGAGAAGTCAGAGTTCCCTGAGGAGAATGGCTAAGAATTAAGAATCTTTCATAAGAAATAAAATTAAAGATTTGCTAATGACTGTCAGGTAGATTTGTGGGTGAATGGCATATTGGTTTTTGCATTGTCTCATGTGAAATGTTGCTGTCTTTTTAAGCAGACTGTAGGAGTTTCTTAAGCATTCTTCCAGCTAATCAAAATCAAGTGGCCATAGAACAGGAAAGAATAAGCAGTAAAGTTGATATATTTTAATCTAACATTAAATTTCAACAATAAACCTTCACTCCTTGAGTGTGCCTCTATTTTATTAAGTATTTAAATGCAATATAATTAATTTATTAGTAGCAATTAATGTACTGGTAGCAATATCCTTGAACAAGGGCTGTAACTCAAGAAATAATGTTTAATAAAAAACCCTACTCTGCTTCTAGTGACTCCTGCATAATGGGAGACCTGATATCCAAATATCTGAAAGTCAATACAAACCGAAAATGTATTAATCAGGAACTAGAACAGGACTTATTATGCACCGAGTATTTAATATTATAAATAGCCACTATAGCATATGCACAGTATAAGCTGATGAGAGCATTTATTTGCTCTTTTATGTATTTATTTTTTAATTTTAATAAAACACTTACAGGCATGCACAGTCCCTTTGTCTTTGTGACAATCTGATACAGCTTGGGAAAGCAAGTTCCCTGTTCATTATAGAAATGCCACCCAGAGGGTCCTTTCAAAAAGCTTTGTGTATTCCAGCTGGAAAAAAGAAGTATGAATGTTTTCCATAGCCTTGCACTTCAATTCTGATGTACTGTCATTACCACTATTGCAGAAAAAAAAAAGTGGTATTTCTTATTGTACTGCCTTGTAGACCAGTGTCGCTGGGGAAATATCACAGTGTGCTTTATAGGCAACTCTCCTATTTTAGATATAAGTATATCATAAAGAACCTTATATCTGACAGGCTTTCTTGGAGTGCAATATTTTTCACCCAGGTGAGAGTGTCCTTTTATTTCCCTTATATGATAAAATGTATCCTCTATTTACCACTCTTTTTTGTCCATTTATAATTCAATATCTTTACTCTCTCGATTTTTAAAGAAATCAAACAGGTTCTTCTCAGGGTGTTGTTCATTGCCCTTCATTTTCTTTTTAACTTAAAACCTGCACAATTAACTTCTGTCACCTTAAAAGCCTTTCAAACAACACGTTGCTCCAGTTGTTGAAGCATATGTAATTACATCCAACAGAACCTGTCCTGGGGCAAGCTGATTTCATGCAATTTTTATAACACCTTCTTTCATTATTTAAGCAAAGTGAAATCTTTAGGACAGTGTGATTAAACTGAAATTGGAACTATTAAAGGTAAGGTATTCTGAGAAAAGGTAGACTCCTGCCAGCTTTATGACAAGTAGAATTCCTTTTCTTTGTTTTTTCTAAGGCAGAAAAAGTTCAAACTGCTTGGCACAGATATTGGCCACATATCCAAGATTGTCATCATTATGATTTTTCATTACTCCATGTTAGGATTTATTCGTACTTTATATCTTGGATTGTCGTCTAATTCAGTGGAAATAGAGCCAGTGATTAATATGACATTACAAGGCTGTCTAAAAATCTTTTCTGACTCTGCTAGAGAAAATCTATAAAAAACAATCTGCGGAGTGAAAACGAGTCAGGAAAATGTTATGCAAACAATTCCAGTGAGGTGTTTCTTCAGTCTTAAGAACTCATAATTGCCAGTGCAGAATACATGCATAAATGTTGTAAACTGATTACTAAAGCTTGCTGGGATGGGAATTTCTGCTTCATGGGACATTCCAGATTGGACGAGAACAAAACACCAACACCGCCGTCTCCTGCTTTGCAGAACAAACTATTTTGGGCCCATAACCTCACCCACAATCAGGCAAACTGGGCAGCCTGCCAGGCAGCTGGGGAGCTGGGCAGCAGGTAAATCAACCAGCAGGCAAAAGGAGGGCTAGGCAGACAGCCAGCCGGGCAGCTTGCAAGTCCATCTGCCAGTCAGGCAGCCAAAAAGCTTGCAAGATAGCATCCTGGTTGTCTCCCTGGCTGCCCAGCGGGACAGGCTGGGAGCTGGTCAGCCAAGCAAGCCGTCTGCCTGCCAGGGCAACAAGCGGGATAGCCCTGCTGCCTGCTGCTTTCTGTCAATGGCTCTGAAGGAATGCATGTATTCTTGTGGGAAGCACCAATTTTAGTCTTCTGAAATACAGCTGTTCCAGGAGAATACATTTAACCAGCTCTGCTTCTAACAAGAAATATGTATATTTAATATATTGGGTTACAGACAGCTACAATGAAAGACTTGGTTGTCTACAGAGCGACTCAGACGCAATTTAGGATTAAAATTATGAAATGTAATCCACCTGCTGCTTGGTTGCATTTCGCTCACTGCTCAAATTTGTATTTTCAAGGTGTTATGCTTCTGTGCATTTGCAGAAGTATGTCATGTTCAGCAGCTTGCCACCTTTTGCCGCTTGGTTCCACATGGGATCAAAGAATTAGGCATTTTTCTGCCTCAGTTTCGGATTAAATTTTAACTAGTGCATGTTCTTGGAGTATATCTAGGTGTTCCTAGAATACATGTAGATGGATGGCACACTGATGCTGAAAAAAAGCACTTGCAGTTGCTGCTTAGAAAAATGTTTATTCCGTTTACTAAGGGCAAGACAGACCTGCATCATCCTTCTGCCTGAAGGATTTGAAACTTGTATCTAATTTGCTGGGAGGACATACTAAGGACAATGTTTGAAGGAAGTAGATAGTCGAAAACTGCCTGCCTAGAGATGATGATACTATTGCACAAATTATTCAAGATCAGAAAGAGAAGGTATGGAAAGATTATGGCCTTCACCTCTGCTAGGAGGCCGGTACTCTCATTCTTACTTCAGGGCTATTTCTGTATATTACTGTAAGGGATCTCTGCATGGGAATGAAGAATGTGGTAAGAACACAGGCTGGAATGCCCATCTGCCTATTTGCAGATAATTGCCCTCGCCACTGGACATATATAATTGTGCATATTTACCTTTTTCCCCTGAAATATTTTATTTCTCTTGAGTGCCCAGCTTCAGCAGTCAGGGTAGAAAGTACTACCCCATCCACCCTGTTTTATAGCCTCGGGTAAGGACATTGCCTCCAGTCACTGATGTGGGTTTCACATAAAAGTCAGGTGATGCTACTCCTGCTTGGTGTGCCTTAAAAGATTGATCTCTTCTCAGAAAGAAAGTCTGTGGGCTCGAGGTCAGGAGACGACTCCTGTGCCCTGGGTAGAAAGCCTCAGCTGTAGAAGGTGGCAGTCCTGGAGACACATCTGGAGCCACCTAATTAATCCTTTGATTTCCTTCATACAGTGGTCGCAATCCCTAGGGCTCAGTTTGTGATGCCCTTCCCTCACCTCCAAGTGGTTATGCCCATGTTACTCCAAGGGCTATATACCAAGGTTAAGGGGACATAACAGCAATATGTCCCTAACTTTTGAATTTCTTTTGCGTGTCTAAGTGTGTATGTGGGGAGGGACCAGGATTATACACCAGATCCTTATTCAGGACAATGAAAACAATACTGTAGCTGCTACAGAATTCAGGGTTTATTAGCACTGTTAACTGATCTCGTATCAGCATCACAGAGCCTCGACTCAGTAGCATGCTGTGAAGAGGCATTACCTGAGATCTCACTCACTTTGCTATTTGCAGCATCTGTGATCTAGCTATGTGTTGACTAACTCAGACTGGATCTCATACCTGTGCCTGAAAGACCGTATATTTTGAATTATATGCAAGGTTAAAACCAGAAATGAGTAGGATGAACAAGGAGGAATCCTGCTGGTTTTGACTTCATATAGGGAGAATAGAAGATTCAAGGGACTAACATATAAGAGAAAGATTTGGGAAGACAATAGAAGAGGAAGCAATCAAGAAATAAACAGAATGAAAGCATAAAAGGAGCTTAAGGCTTTAAAAAGGAGAAAGTACAGGATTCATGGGAGTCATACATGCAAGAGGTATTTTTCCTTTTCTTGTATCTGTTTGAGAAAGGGAGAGATTCAATACCATATAATATTACCAAAATGAGAATATAAGCAAGCTTATTATAAAACATCTAATAAACCAACAATATATAATTTTAAATTAGTATTAGAAAGCAATCTGAATACTGTCTACAAAAAGGATCAGAAGGCAAAAGCTCAGGGAACAGAGGATGGCTTTTGCAGGAATTCAGAATATAACTTCCTTCATGTAGTGCTTAACTTAAGTCATTGCTTGATAAACTTGCTCATATCCTCAGTTGTCTTTTGAGGGCCCAGCATACTACTGCAATATCAAGAAACCATGCTCACTATTTCAAAATAACACCTCTACTTTTCTGAACTTTTTGTTTTTCTGATGGGTGAGAAACATGAATATTTTCTGTTTAAAAAATACATTCAAGTGTCACAATAGCATAAAGATTTTCCATGCTTTGAAGTGCTGGACAAGTAGTCATAGCATTTTGGGAAAATGGGTGGGAGGTTTTTTTTTTCTTGATTACTGCCTGCTATCTAGCTGACTGTGGGCAGTATAAGAGAGTCATGGGACCTATCCTTGGACAGAATGTTCACAACTTCTCCAGCTTTAGGTGAACACATTAAAACAATACTGCAAACTTTTATTAAAGTCCTAAGACAGAGCAATTGGAATGGATTCCTCCTTGTTTTGGAGGATGTGAGGCAGCTCTGAGGAGCAGGGAGCCCATTCCTCTCTTCCCCAGACACATAGAAGACAGGACCTCTTTCCTTAGCCTCTGAGATTTCTATTTCATGACCCAGACATTTCCTATTACTCCACAAATGTGTCTGCCTCTCCTTCACCCCAGTGCTTTACTGGAAATGAAAAAGGCAAATGACCAGGCCAGGCCATAGGGTAATCAAAGACAATAATGAAGATACCATGATAATATCACTGCTTAATTTTGTGATATGATTTGGTTTTGATTTCTTTAGAACCACTGCATTATCATAACACCACATGTTGCCAATCAGTCCTTTGTACCATTCATGTAGTGCGAAGGGATTTAACCTCAGTTCTCCTCCATGGAACTTCCCTAACACAAAAACAATCCCTGTCAATAGGAAGATCAGGTAGCCAGTTCTTCTCAGAAGCCCTGGCAGAAAGAGAGCTATAGATCTGCTACAGACATAATCGTTGTACTCAGTCCTATTAATACATGACCAAAAAAGAGAATATTGGCAGAAATAAATGAAGAATATAAAGAGTTCAATGTGCAACTCCTCAAACAATTTATGTGCATCTATTCAGCTACATGGTGATTTTCAACATTTAGTCTATGGGCTATTGAATGATTAGGAGTTTTGCAAGAGCTTGCAAAAAAATGAAGCCTGTTTATGAAAGCATAAGCACACCAGACAAGGGTCTTTGCCTCCACTGTGATTTTTTTGCAGTCCACAGACTGAACGAGAGTCAAAAGTCATAAACAACAAAATAACTTTGCAAAACATTCACGAAAGTGATGTAGAAGAGGTATTTTCTAAATGGTGATGAGTACAGTATAGAAATAAGTAAAACACCACTGCAAAAGCTGAGCACAACCATAGAGATCCATATTTTGACAAATTCTCCTTCATTACAAAAATAGTCTTGGTATAAGTACTTTCTAATTTAAAAGCTGCATCTGTTTTAGCATTAGTCTAACCCCCTGATGATGGCTTTAAGAAGTTCGAAGAAGCAAAATGCTGGATATACTTTTCTTTTGTGAGTTGAACATTTTGCTGTACACAAGATTTTTCTTTCACTTAATTGAACATTTCTATTCTTACAGACTTGTTTTTTACCTCCTACCTTGCAGGAAGGAGGACAAAGATAAGGCTGAAGATAACACCTTTCTTCCTCTTTGAGTAATAGCACTGGTGTTAGATATTATGATGCTCAAGCAGGATGTGATATTGATCTTTTACTGCCATTTGGGGCAAACATAATTATAGCTCTCTTTTGTTTGCATTGCTCAGTAACATTACAGCGTCTGACAGCTGTATGAGCATCTCAGAAGAAAAAAAGAAACTTGTGAGAAGATTGTTCAGCTCAAGTTTTGTGAAGTATATGCATTTTTTATATCTTGCTTTGTAATGCAGCTAAACTCAGTAGGCAAATTCACATCATGGCTTATTTACAAATCAGTAATACTCTACTTACATTTACCAGATCTGAATATAAATTATAATCTCTTGCTGAAATATGAAAACAAATAGAGGAACTATTTAGAAAATAGGTAAGACGCTCAGAAGACTAGAAACAGAAGCCTCGGAGTTTCTTCCTCACCGCCACTATCTTATTTATGGCTCTGAGAAAGTCACTGCATCTTCAGCGCTGTTTTCTCCGTAGCCCTTTTTTGCTCTATCTAGTTAGACTGCAAACTTCTGGGATACAGACTGTGTCCCTCTTTCTCTAAGTGGTATCTGGTACCATAGTGATTGGAGAGTCTTAAGTGACATAAGAATATGTGTAATACTAATAGATAGTTCTACCAATACATTTGCCAATGCAAATTATTCTGAACTGGGAAAATTTATAATAATTTGTGAGAGGACTCTGACTTTAAATGATGCACTTCATAAAGCTGAGGATTAAACTGCAACATCAACTCTGCAACAACGAGGCAGAGAACTTGAACCATGGGTGCTTCTGTGTACCACATGTTGTGTGATACTTGCAATAGATATGCTTGTCTTCTTAGAGTGAATTGTGGCAGTTTTAATGTCCTTTAAAGCTGATTACAGTGGAGAGAGGGCATTTGTTCTAACAAAGAGTGAACTGATGTTGTAAGCTTCAATGTTACAGGCTGCTGCTATGAAACATTATTTGCTATGTTTTTGTAATGCCTCTATTTTAATCGGTAAGGTCTTGGTCTCAGCACAACAGTCAAATGCAGGCTTAAATCTCTGTCAATACATACGTAGTTCACTGATGTCAAAGGAACTGCTAGTGTTTTAAAAAAATTAAGCATGGTTGTATTATTTTCCTCAGTTGGTAATGAATGAGTCCGATATATCTGAATGAAAAATTTACCTTAAAAAGTTTTTCTAGAGTTCAATGTTGCAGCCACTGGAGGTCAGAAAACCTTCCTGGGCATAGACCCATGACTTTGCTCTCTGTGATCGTACCGCTAGCACATTATGATGTGATCATGTCGTTTAAACTCTCTTTCTGTTCATCCATTAACGAAATGATTGACTTAACTGCAGCACCTGACAGAATATTTAAATAATTAATTAGAAAGAATGTACAGATCACTGAATGAAGCTATTGTTAACTGCAGAACACAGCTATTGTATTGTTACTGCAGATGCATAAATAAAGGTCTGCCTTTGGAAGGTGGTTATTACTAAAGATTTGCATGAATTTCGGCTTCAGAGACAAAACAAAAAATGGAGTGTCAGATACTAGCAACTAGGTTTCAATAGTTATTTTCCAAAGCATTTTACCAAATATATTTTTTTTATATTTTAATAATTTATTTTATAGCATTGTCCTATTTAAGTAGAAGCTGAACAGAAGATAAAAATTAGATTTGATTCCTTTGTCTTTTACGTGCAATTTATGAACATAATCCTGTACCACTTGCTTCNAGCAACTAGGTTTCAATAGTTATTTTCCAAAGCATTTTACCAAATATATTTTTTTTATATTTTAATAATTTATTTTATAGCATTGTCCTATTTAAGTAGAAGCTGAACAGAAGATAAAAATTAGATTTGATTCCTTTGTCTTCTACGTGCAATTTATGAACATAACCCTGTACCACTTGCTTACTGATTCACAATTCATGGGTTAGAGGACTGAACCTTCAGGCAATCATTCAAGGTTTGGGAGGTGGTAGAGGCACTGATATCAGCACATTAAAAATATAAAGGCTACTGCACAAAGAAGTAAGAGTTGAAGAGATTTGACCCATAATGGTCTTCCTTGAATCCAGTTAAGAAACATCTGAAATGTGAGCAATTTTACAAATGGTGAAGAAATGGAATAAATCTAAATCTATGTTGATAATATAACTCTCAAGATTTTTGACAAGACAAGGTATCTTGGGGTAACTAGCAATAAGTCTTTATTATTTGACAAGCACTCCACTGATTTGATGGCTTCACTGGGTTTGAAATGGGTCTATGCAAACATAATAAAAGAGTCTTAGATTTTGCAGAAAGAAAATTTATTTTATCTGTCATGGAACCTACCTCTTTTTCCTATGGTTGCATATATAGTGCTTCAAATAGCTTATTGACTAACCTTGAGAGAAGATAATAAAAAGCCTTTCATCTCATGCTGAATTATGATAACACTGGCTCACTTCAGCACCATATTAAACAAATGAAATTAGGTGAGCCATCATAGCAGATGTCAAAGTTCACATAAGCAGCTTTTTTTTTCCCTGAGAAAAATATTAAAGTATAATGGCTTGCTTGTATTTAAAGATGTATTTCAGAGACCAAAAGAAATCAGAATGTGATTTAAGAAGACCCGGTTCCTATGCTAAAGTACTTTGTCTGAAGGCAGTAGGGAAATAGAGTAAAGGGTTGTGCACTTACAGAAGTATTGCAACAGTATAAAGAGATATCTGTTGATGTGACAAGATGAGGCAAAGTAAGGAAGACACAGATGAAATAGAAGAAGGTAGGTACTTGTTTGCTTTGTTCCTTTCAATGTACTTTTTATTTTATTTCTTGAGTCATAACTTAGATAACTTTTCTTGCCTTTTTTGTGCCTTTTAAATTTGACTTGGATTTTAGCTTGCTTTCTGTTTTCTATATCAATCCATTAGAAAAACACTTTCTGAAATCACAGATTCTGCAAAGTGTTTGAAAAACTCATCTTGTTCATCATTGGCTGAAGGCAGGATCAATTGTATCTGTATAATTCCTAATATGTTTTTTCTAACCTTTACTGAGAGTTACATTACAACCCACCTGGACAATCCTTTCACAGCCTTTAAGATGCTAACAATTAGCATTTTCCCTTATGTTTAATCTGGAACTGAAACTGACTGCTTGTAATTCATCAGCTGCTTCTTTGAGTGCTTTGAGATGAAATTTAGCTCATCAGTTCCCATAGATTAGAAAATATGTATCTAATGCAAGTACTTTCCAGCCTGCTTCTGTAGCAGGCAGAGACCATAGTCTCATGTCATTGATACTGGCTGTGATACGTGTCCGATGACAGCTAGCTTTCTTCACGCTGTCATGAAGATCTTAAGCAATATTGCCTTTGCAAGATGATTTGGCAATAGCTTTGCTTGTCCACTTCAGAGTAAGACAGCTTTTTCTTTCCTGATCTTCTAATTATTGCTGAATTTATGGACTTACGTGTGTTGTTTCTGGTCACACATTTTTGCTGTTCCCGACCCCCTTTTAGTGTCCATGCTAATTTTATTTTCTTGGACTTAAGAAACTAACCTGTATGCCTCTTTCCAATGTTTGTGGACAATGGGCATTTAGTCAAGTTGTTCTCCTGTAACATCAAGTTTTTACCGTTTCCTATGTAAAGAGACACTTGTGTCCTTATTCTTTCTGAACTATCAGGGCAAATTTTCAATGGTATTTTATCTAGGAATTCTGAGTTTACTGAAGTTGTTTCCCCAAAATATTTTGGTTTTATTTTGTACCCCAGTCCTGAGAATCATAAACTCAATCACCTTATGAACACTTGCTTTCACACACTTCCTTGCCTTTCCTTTAGTAGTCTTCTAACATTGTGGAGAATAAAACCTATTCTGAAGCTTTTGTCAAGAAAATCTGTGGTTTTATTCAGTTCTGTTGTACTCTCCTACCTTAATTAGTTTAACGCCTTCCCACTTAGTTGGTAACTTACTGAGCAAGGACCCTGTCCTTTCTTCCTAAGGTATAAACCATCCTTAACTTGTCATTCACAACATGTCTTCTTACTATCAAGAGAGCTGAAGTCTATTTGATAACGTTTACCTTGGGAATGCATTTGTCCCTTGACCCTTCAGTAACATGACTGGAAAAAGCACTACCTGAGTTGTTCTACGTCTATTCACAGACCTAAATAGTCACATCTGATTTTGCGTTTCCTATTATATTGCTAGTATATATATGGAAGTGCCATACTGGTAAGTAGAATTGCCACAAACTTTCAGAAGCTTCTTAGATTTATGCTCCTGGAGGACATTTTTGTTTTCAAAATGCCTGATGCACTCATGAGGAGTATGGTTACTTCTGTTTCCTTTTCATTTTCTTGCCTCCTTTGTGATGTGTTGCTTTTCCCTTTCCTTCCAGCCTTATCTGCTGCCTGAAGAGAATAACACTTCCTCATCTCAGTGAGTGACTATTTAGAGGTGAAACATACCTGTTTTTTGTTACTCTCTCAGTTATTCTTTTATAACACATTGTCCTTAATCTTATACTTTGATTGAAGAATGTGGCTTTAAAATAATAATTAATTTTCAAATAAAACAGAAATCAACCATTAATATGAAAGAGGTAGGCTTGAAACTCTCTGAACATTTCCGTACAAGGAAATTATCCTTTAGGAATTACATATATCTATAAGAAATCAATTTCTTCTTTGTAATAGTCCACTAGATGATTGTACCCTACAGCTACAGCTACACTTTTGTTAATTGAAACATCAACACTAACATACAAGGAGTCTGCAGTGGTGCCCCATTCAAGAGCTCCAAAGCTTTGGATTTACATTCACATGAAAAAAAGTCCAAACAAACAAAACCAGAAAAAACAATGCTGTCAGAACTTCCTAGAAATTGCTGTTTAGCCAAGGGGGGATAGAGGAAGAACAGATCTTTTAATTTGCTTTATGATTTTGTATAAAATGTGTATTGTTTGCCTTAAATGTGTAAGATGNCCAAAGCTTTGGATTTACATTCACATGAAAAAAAGTCTAAACAAACAAAACCAGAAAAAACAATGCTGTCAGAACTTCCTAGAAATTGCTGTTTAGCCAAGGGGGGATAGAGGAAGAACAGATCTTTTAATTTGCTTTATGATTTTGTATAAAATGTGTATTGTTTGCCTTAAATGTGTAAGATGATTGTTGTTATTGAAATGTTAGGTATCTTACTTAAAATTAAGCTTATAAATATAAAAAAATGCCAGGAGTGAGAATATACTCTAAATGAGCGGTATCCAAACCTAAAGATGTCCTTAAACAGAGCATTTGTAAAATGTAAAATTTGTAACTTGAAACTTCCTGTCTTGTTGTAAAAGATCCAGAGCATTTCAGGAGTTATAATAAACTGGACTGAATCATATCTGAATTCTCATAAAAACAGTTGTCTGTGAAGGTAGTTGTTGAAAGTACGGATCAAAAATGCAGCTAGGATTAAGAACCTAGTAGCAACAAAAGTTATAAAGGAATGACAGAAATTATGAAGTTGAATTCGGTGTGTAACAGAAGAATGAAACCTGAAGACTATCACTGAATGTGACTTGCTTCTTCATTAGTGGATTGCAATCTCCACCAACAGAGAAGTTCTCATTTATAGTGCCTGAAAAATGTCAGATATGTTGATCACCAAGTTTGGAACTAGGAAGGCATGTTGCTTCATAACCTGTTGTCAGACAGAAATTTAGGGAATTCAGTCAGTAAGCAGAGGAAGACTTGAATCATTCTGCTCTTTTTTTTTTGTTATTATATGCATATTCAGGCGTTATTTTTGTCATTATGCATAGAAGACCAGAAGCCTTGCTTTTGGATAGAGGACACCTGCACTGTCTTCCTGGAGCCCTCCCTTCTCCAGGCTGAACAACCCCAACTCTCTCAGCCATTCTTCATAGGAGAGCTGCTCCAGCCCCCTGACCATATTTGTGGCCTTCCTCTGAACTTGGTTCAATAGTCCATATCCTTCTCATGTTGAGGGCCCCAGAGCTGGACACAGTACTGCAGATGGGGTCTCACAAGAGCAGAGTAGAGGGGAAGAATCACCTCCTTTGACCTGCTGGTCACTCTTCATGCAGCCCAGGATATGATTTGCCTTCTGGGCTCCAAGCACACGTTGCCGGCTCATGTTGAGCTTATCAGCCAATACTGCCAAGTCCTTCTCTTCAGGGCTGCTCTCAATCCATTCTCTGCCCAGTCTGTTTCTGTGCTTGGGATTGCCCCGACCCATGTGCTGGACCTTGCACTTGGCCTTTTTTGAACTCTGTGCAGTTCACATGGGCCCACCCCTCAAGCCTCTCAAGGTTCCTCTGGATGACTTCCCTTCCCTCCAGCATGTCAATTGCAGCACGAAGCTTGGAGTCATCGGCAAACTTGTTGAGGGTGCAGCAGGTCCCAATACTGACCCTTGAGGAACACCACTTGTCACTTGTCTCCACTTGGTCATCGAGCCGTTGACTGCAACTCTTTGAGTGCCACCATCTAGCCAATTCCTTACCCAGTGAGTCGTCCATCCATCAAGTCAATGTCTCTCCAATTTAGAGACAAGGATGTCATGTGGGACAGTGTCAAATGCTTTGCACAAGTCCAGGCAGATGGTGTCAGTTGCTCGTCCCTTGCCCATGAAAGCTGTAACATCATCGTAGAAGGCCACCAAATTTGTCAGGCATGATTTGCTCTTAGTGAAACCGTGTTGGCTGTCACCAATCCCTTTGTTGTTTTTTATGTGCCTTAGCATAGTTTCCAGGAGGATCTGCTCCACGATCTTTCCGGGCACAGAGGCGAGGCTGGCTGTCCTGTACTTCCCTGGGTGTTCCTTTTTTCCCTTTTTAAAAATGAGGGTTATGTTTCCTCTTTTCCAATCAATGGGAACTTCAACAGACTGTCACAACTTCTCAAAAATGATGAATAGTAGCTTAGCAACTTCATCTGCCAGTTCCTTCAGGATCCATGGATGTATCTCATCAGATCCCATGGATTTGTGCACCTTCAGGTTCCTTAGATGGTCTCAAACCTGATCTTCTCCTACAGTGAGTGGTTCTTCATTCTCCTAGTTTCTGCCTTTGCCTGATATGACTTGGGCAGTGTGGCTTGAGCACTTGCCGGTGAAGACTGAGACAAAAGAGTCATTGAGTACCTCAGCCTTCTACATATCCTAGGTAATCAGGTCTCCTGCTTCCTTCCAGAGAGGGCCCACATTTTCCCTAGTCTGCCTTTTATCACTGATGTGCCTATAGAAGCTTTTCTTGTTGCCCTTGATGTCCCTGGCCAGATTTAATTCTATCATCAGGGCCTTTGCTTTCCTAACCTGATCCCTGGCTGCTCAGACAATTTCTCTGTGTTTCTCCCAGGCTACCTGTCCTTGCTTCCACCCTCTGAAGGCTTCGTTTTTGAATTTAAGTTTATCCAGGAGCATCTTGTCCATCCATGCAGGCCTCCTGGCATTTCTGCCTGACTACTTCTTTCTCAGGTTGCGTCTCTCCTGAGCTTGG
Organism: Steatornis caripensis; assembly: GCA_013398225.1. Taxonomy (NCBI): domain Eukaryota; kingdom Metazoa; phylum Chordata; class Aves; order Caprimulgiformes; family Steatornithidae; genus Steatornis; species Steatornis caripensis. Next base: position 92,614 of record VZSC01006294.1, on the reverse strand, counting down.
AGGAGGTGATCCTTGAATACCAACCAGCTGTCTGAATACCTTTCTATCTTTGTCTTTATATGTTTGTATTTTACAAGCACACTGTTTTGATCCATGACTATTTGCATCTTCCCTTGAATAAGGGGGGAACCTTCATCTATGGTAGTTTGTGTCGGCCTAGAAATCAACAAAAGCATTTTGAGGCAAGTGGAAAAGTCCTTTGTGAGTCTGAAAGACAATACAAGCTACTTTTACTGAACCGCAGATTATTACAAATTTTCCATTATTGCAAATACTGACTCATCATACTTGTAGAATAAGCTTTTTCACTTTTTCACCTTTCATGCTTCCTATATGATTACGTGAACTTAACTGTCAACTGTTAACTTCATTTGGACAAAATAGACTTGTATGTGTATTAATTTAAAAATAAATTCTGAACCTCGGTTTACCTATCAGCTATTACCCTGCCTAAATGCATGCTGATAAATCAAAGGACAAGGATGAAGAAATAAATTCCACAGGAAACAAAACAGAAATGAAGAGAAGATGCTGTCATATAGGAGAATGAAGGATTTTTTGAGGAAAGATATTGACTGCTGACTGCCTGGAAATGCAAATTCTGGCAAACCGTGTATTTCTCAGTTCACACTTAGACTCAGAGAGTGCCTGTCCCTTAAGGATGTTGGCTTGAAAAGGGTGGTCGTGGTGAATATACAGAGTGAATCAGGAAATACTGACACAGGGAAACGACACCTGCCAGCTAGGTTAGAAACAAACAGTCCGTTTCCCTCAGCCACCGCTGAAAAGGCAAGTCTGGAAACACGATGGAGCTGGTGGGGGGAAAGACACATATGGTCCTTTATTGTTTTTTTCCATTACGTTGCACACCAAACCACCTACTTCAGTATGGATAAATAATACCCTGTTTTAAAGGAGATATTTTAAAATCAGTTTAATATCTATCCGTCATGGGCTCCTGTAGTCAAGAATGAGAGGACATACAGGTACCAAATTAGCTTCTGGGGCATGATTCCATAACCAGGTCCCATAATCTGGAGTACAAATCAAAAAAATATATTAAACCAGCTACAAAAATCATCATTGAAAACAATAAGTATTTCTTATTAGATAATATCTTTGTTGGCTGTAAGAAGGTTCAAGTTGTGTATATACATGTGTCATGGTTAAGCTGCTAATAAAGCAGACTTAAATAGTCGGTAACATGTGATTCAGATAAATAAAACCACTGTACAATTACTGTGCAATTATTCTTGTTTCCCATCAAAACTCTGCAGACATTTTGTACAAAATCATAAACTATACTTAATTAAATAATATCTCAGTGTCTAGAGAAAGATCTATGCAATGAATGTCTTTCTTCCTGATGAAAATGCAAATGAAACCATTAATAGTTTATAAATGAGGCTTAGCTAGAAGTGAGCTAATATGCATCCTGCTTTAAGCTAAATAAAAGAATTATTCCATAAAATTCATTGATGTAACATCCTAAATATTTTTTTATTTTGGAAATGTACCTTTAAATATTCATCTTTCTCTGAGCTTTCTCTTAGGAAAAGAGGATTTATTTATACCCTACTATGATGACACCTGAAAAAAACTTAAAGAAACTCATGGTGACTTTTTTTCCCTGCAGAATCCTAAAGTTATGCAGGGAAATGAAAACACTCATATCACAACCTAACCTTTTATCTCAGAAACAGAATGCAACTTAAACAGGATATTGAATATTGCTGCAATGCAGAACCACATATTTAGATTCTTTGCAGGAAAAATACTGTTGCTGCAAGACCATGTGACAGAAAAAAATTAAATACCTGTCTTTTCTGTAGCCTACAAAGTGAATAAAAAACCCAGAGTCTGCAATTTGCTTAGTGTATTAACCTATGGACCTCAATATTGTAAAGTGAAAATATGGATCAACTCCGACACTTCATTTTCATAGGACAAATAGAGTTTGGATTAAACATTTCTCAGGAATCTGAGAGAAATCAATAGTGTTTACAGAACTAGTAAAGCTTAGTTTGGATGCTGAATCTTAAACCTTTTGTTTATAAGTTCTCATCAGTAAAGCTTTTAACGTAAGCTTTGTTCCGAGTTTTGATCTTGTCTCTATGACTCCAATTGTGAATGTAACAAGACTTAAGGAAAAAAAAGTGGAACTGAAACTGGCTTAATGTGTTTTATGGATTTTCTGTCACTAAATTATTATTACTGGTCCTCCATTGACACTGTTGCACAAAGATATCTTAAATGCAACTTTCAACCGTTTGATTGAGATTTTTCTATAACAAAGTTAAACCCCCAGGTAATTGTCAGTAACCTCCCCAGAATATTGAGAGACTCTAAGAGACAAGAAAACACCAACATTCAATGACCTGAACTGAAAATAGATCTTCTCTGCTCTGAGATAATCAAACACAACCCTGCAAGCACTTTCATGTGTAGACTCTATAGGAGGATTCACATGAAATAATGATATAATATTTAAGACAGATGGGTAATATGTAAAGATAAGAGACATTATTAAAATTAAATTTCAGAGAGGAATCAGTGATTGATAGTGTGGCATAAATAACAGAATTAAGCACATGTCTGCTTTTCATAGTGCTGGGTGATTATTTTTTTAAAGTTCTCCCTCTGAACCACTCACTTGGAAGGAAAGAAGAGCACTGAAGTGAGAAATGACTTCATTTACATGCTTGCAGAACTTCTCTGTGTAGTGATAGTGCTGTACACTGTAATTAACAGCAAAAACATCAGAGATTAAATAACGACCTTACAGATCATACATATACTGAAAAATTACAACACTTTTTGCCTCTGTGTGAAACCATGGTAGTTTGCTTGGTACTGAACAGTGAGCTAGAACAACAGCAGATGTGGAGGGTACTTTAAACTAATAAAAACCTTAGAAGCTAATAGAGACAGATGTCCTTAAAAATTACTTGAGAGACTGGTTTTGAAGTAGAGACTTCAACTTAGTTTCCATTTAAGCTTCTAGAAGTTCAGGACTGGGTTATAGTTTGCAACTTGATATTTTTAATGCTAATGCCTGGTATAGCCACACTGTTGGATTGTTGGACAGGCATGGGAGTGTACATTTATTCTGGAGGAAAACGGACTCTTTGTTGTCCATGGATGATGTCATTCAGATGATATTTTGCTTTTGAACTTTAGGTTGTGCTACTGCATTGCTTTGTTTCTTGCAATACCCTGATGACTTTCCCTACATACCTCAGAATAAAATGAGCTGCTCTGTGGACACCTGTGTTTCTTTTCACTGGTGTTAAAAAAAGCCTGAAAAAACAGGGCATGCTACTTACCTAGTTTGTAGGCAATTACAGTTAGGTAAGGAGGATTTCTCCATGCATGCACAGAATTCATTCCTTCACTAATAATTAACTTGCTACCCTTCACCAAATCATGTTTCAATTACTTTTCTTCAGGACAGTTTTTGCACTTTTGCACTTTCTGTAAAACACCTTTATCTCTGGTTAAATTTGAACTGCAAATAGCCTCTTGCACAGACTTGTATTGGCATTCTCAAAATGGAATCAAACCACAGCCCTTTTTTGCTATCACATTTTGTGGTCCCTTATTTTGCTCCCTCTATGAACAAAGAAAAAGGAAAGGCTTCACTTGTTGGGGTCGTATGATTTCATGACAATGTGAAGATAGGCCAGAAAGGGAAATGGCTAATAAAAGGATGGGAAGCTAGCAATCCAGAAAAAGACAGGGTAGCAAGACAAGAGCTAAGCAAAGGATCCAGTTCAGTTCCACCAGTGCCTCTGCTAGCAGGAAAGAGAAACTGGGCAGGAGGAGAGAAAGGGTAGATGAACCAGGAAAAAATATCCTGCTTTGTTAGTGTAGCCAAAGAAAACCATACAATAATTCTCAAAAAGCCTCAGTGGCGTCATGCCAGTAGACCTGCTAAATGTGACAGTCATCTCTGCTGTCACCTTTTCCCCAGCTTCTGAGTGATTAATTTGGTAAATTAATTCTGTCTGTTCTGGAGAATCTTTCCTGAAATTTGAAGGTAGTTGTCGAGTTTTGGGGACTGTCTAGGTGCCTACTATCTGTCTGTTTTTAGGAAAGAGGTTACAGGTCCAATGTTTCCGTAAGCAAATAAATCATTAAACTTCTGTTAACATACATGAGAAAACAGTCAGAAAAGGAAAAGAAACAAACAACCCAGCTACCAGTAAATGCAAGACCTATCAACTGAGAGATGTACCAGAAGAATGCTTACACAATGTGTAAGCTACGTCTAAAACACACTTCCACTTTGTTTGGACTTCACAGCTGCGGTTCATATGAACTAATTTTAGATATCCTTTAATTTTATACAGCTATGGTGCACACATCTGTGTTCAAGTTACTCACCCTAGACTCCCCATATAGTTAGAAAAGTATAACATTTGCATTGGGGCTGTTCTGGTGTGCTTAGATCATACTCAGAATGGATGACTCAATCCCTAAAAGCACATCTCTCTCCACTAATCACAGTTCGTGACATCTGGCTGGGTTATATGTGGAGATCTACATGAATCCCGAACCATGCCTCCAAATCCCCTTTGCATCCTGAAATATCACGGAAGGAAAGTACACATAATGTTGTCTGCTAGCGCTCAAACTTTGCTCAATGGACAGATCATAAGATGTTCCATGTTACAAAGAATTTATCTGAATATGTTTCTGGGTATGCCTTTTCAAGAAAATAATGGACTTGTGAGAAAATACTGGTTTATTGTCTTACTAGTTCATCTAATCCTCTCTTACGTCATTTTACTACAGGGAAGGAAGATCTCTGTCTATGAAGTGATTTAACCTCTTAAATAATTATGTTTCAAAAAGCCAAGATGAACAGAAAAGTATTTTTTTCGTCCCAACTCCAGCTGTAATTTTCTGAGCTCTTTTTTTCCCTGGCTATGCTCAAAAGACAGAGGCTCTGAAACAGGGAGTACATGAAGGATAAGTGGAAGATACAAAAATATTTAGTTCATAGCTGTAACCCATGGAGTGTGTAACATTGACTAAAATGGGACATGGCTCAAGCGAAAGCTTTACCGATGTAGCATTTTCCCTTAGCAGGCTCCACCAACCAATTTAAACTAACTGCTTACCTTCAGAGACAACTTGAAGAAGCCAAGTATCACTTTTGGGGCTTTTTTCCTCCCATCACTACAAAAAACAGAGAAATCATCTGCGGCACAGACACGTAAGTGCACCGGCTTAATATATAACAGCTCATTCTTTGAAATAATTAAAATGGACTTTTACAGTCAGAGGGGAAGACAAAGTGTAAGTGATTAATAATTCTTTAATAAGAAAAAAAATCCTGGTTTACTAATAGCTTTTGTGTAGTTAATTAAGACTCCAGTTTGCAAAAACCAGTAACCTTTTAGAAAGTGAATTTCACTTGTATAATGAAAACAGGACTGGGAAATAGTGAAGGAATAATGGTTTCCTGGATAGGGAAAGGTAGTGGATACTGTGGAGATGATTGTGAAAATTATTGTGCCTATGATGTGATATCTCAGTAGTTCTTTACAGGACTTCAAGAAAGAGAATTTAGTCAAATGAAAGAGAAATACTTAGAGATATAATCCAGAGGAACACTACACTTTGTAAAACTCCAAAACAGTTCTCAACAACAGAGTCTGAATAGCAGACATGAAGACAAGGAGCTTTAGGTCATAGTACCCAGAACGTTCCAAATAGAGAAAATACCTTCTTATTTCCTTTCACACATTATTAGTCCATTTTACAGTATCTTTTCTTATTTATATGAACTTTAAAATTATTTAAATGCCTGAGATGGGCATTTGTTTTTACCTGGCCAGTTCCCCAAAAATTCTTTTTATGGCCAGAAAAGACATTGCTTACTGAGCAGCTTGCATCAAAGGCAAAGAACTATAATAATTTAAGTGCTTTTCTGGATACCATCATTTAACCATATCTGTTCTCTTTATCTTGACTGCAGTTTCTGTTACACTGAGGCCAACAGTACCATTTGAATCTAGGCTGAAAAGAGTTCCAACAATGTAAGTGCCAGCTACTAAGAAGCCAAGCCAAGAGAAGAACAGTTTTGATTGACTGATAAAATAGATGGCAGAAAATTACACAAATGTGGAGGCCATGGGAAAAGGAAACAAAGGAGACAACATTCAAGCATCCAAATCATAAAAAAGGAGATAAACAGATTTTGCAATTGAAAATAAATTATCTATGTTTATCTATCTATCCATCCATCCATCTATATCGATATACATACATATATAAAATACTTACAGGTACGTATAGATACTATACCTATAGATAAATATAGATATAGATATCACCAATAGGCACTATATTGATTACACACGTATGTATATTCTCTCTTTGTGTATGTGTATACACATACATAGGCAGAAAACCGGCTATAGCACCAAGCTGGCTCACACCAGTGTACACAGCAGTTCTGAGCAGAATTCACAAGTCTAGGCACCCAAAAGTTTGAAACTTTAAACCTGTTATGTAACCATCACTCTAGCTTCATGTATGGCAACTTTCTTTTTTAGCAAATGATACCTAGGCTGTGCAAAAGTTCTGCTCTCCTTGCTTTTGGAGGGGATCCTGCTCTGCAGTGGAGTCACGTGCTGCTTCTTTTGTTCCTACAGAAGCCTTAATTCGAGCCAAGGACAGAAGTAGAAGAAACTGTTCGTGCATCAAAGGAAACTGCTTTAAACATGTTTTACTCTCCTGCTGCATAGTCATGGTTTGGATTAGGAAATAATAGGCTGTAGGCAGCCACGAGTCAGAGCTGAGTGAATTTTTAAAACTTTTTAAAAGGAAGGTAGAAAGCTTAAAAGCTGTGCATAATTTATACCCTTCTATCACCTTCCATCTCTTGATAACCCAGAACTGTGAACGTGGGAACTAAAGCAACTGCTTAGAAACATCATTGCAGATCTATGTCTGCTAGCTGTTATTGATTTAAACGATTTCAATTTGTTTTGTTCTAATCTCAGCTCACAAAGTAACAGCACCCAAAACACTTTTGTATGGAATAGGCAGTGTAAGTTTTCTGTGAAATGAACACTTTGCACAATTTCTAAATGCGACATTAATCTTGTTCCAGGATATTCTCAGGGCTGACAACTTTTCATTATTATGCTTGTCATAAGGTGTACAGTGAGCTAAGCTTTAAAGTAACTACAGGCAGACCTGAGTCACAAGTTTAAAGTTAGAAATTTGTTAGTTTGTAGCTGCCTGGATACAGGGATTTTGTTCCTATTATTTAGTGAAAAAAAGAAAGAGCAGAAAGTAACCCATTATATATTGGGGAAAAAAACATAGAGTGTGATGTTCTGTTTCAATTCCTATCTGTTTAAAATGTTTGCACTTCTTTTAGAGATAAATTTTTTGTTACCTATAAAGTGAGTGTGAACTAAACAAAAGTGTGAATAGAACAGAATGGGCTTCAGTTTAGCTTTAATTTTAATTTTTCATTTAGTTTATTTTATTGCATTACACATCATTTGTAAAGGTCAGTGATTTAAAAGTTCAAATAAAATTTTAGGTGTATGGTAAAGGTAAACTGAATAACATAAAATAAAAAATGGTTGAACACTCATAATAATTGAGATTACCAAGATCTGCCATATGCTAAAATATGTTCTCGTAACCACAAAAAGTAAAAAACCCCTCACATTAGTATTTATTCATTTTCTTTAAACCAGGTTTCTTTATCACTTCTAGTAAAATTACGTTTTCCATTCCAAAATCTTTATTTGTGTCTAGGAAAATTTTACAATCAATACTTACTTGGAAATTACATTATAAGCAAAATTTTGCCTTCTAGAGTGTCTTTTGCAATCGGTCTTATCTACAGATAAGTTTAAATGATCTTAAAAATTGATGTTTTTAATGTAGAACTTCTAAGAAATACCTCATCAAAGGCTACGTGTAGATACATATATATGGAATCTGGAGGAGTGGTTGACATGCAGAGAGAAGAGTTTAGAGGTGGCAGCAGGTACTTCTGACATGGAGACTGAATATATTTTTTAACAGTCCACTTAATAAACAGCCAGTTTGCTTTTACCACAGAACCTTTCTGTTGTACTATCCAGTATATAATACTTGAAATATTTTTTGCTGAATTTTCATTATCAATTTAAAAGGTTCTTTTTCACTTAAAATGCCACTTCACAAATAATAATTTTCATGCATTTCAGCAACATCTGTCTTATTTTTAAGCTATATGCCCAACTCGGATGGGGAGAACGAAAATGATAATTCAAAAAAGAAGTGTTTTGTTTTATCTTTCATATTACAACTTAGAGAAAATAAACAAAAATAATGCAGTCTTAACAATAATAGCATCATTCAAACTCATTGCCAAAGACGGCATTCACCAAAAATCATTCTCATAACAGCTCTTTAGGACTGATTTCATTATATCATACATGATTTAGGTTTTTGTCTCCATGACATCAACGGAATAGCACTACTACACATTTCCTTTCTGTAGTTCTACTCACACGAAAATTCTGAGCTATTCTTTGGAGGACTGGATTCGAAGTACACCTATTTCAATTACATTAGCTCATCAAAAATATTACCACACAAAATTGCCTATGAACAGAAAAGTATAGTTTGGGAAGCGTTTCGTTTTGTGACAGACACTTAATAAGCATGCCTTGCTGGTTTGTGTGCAGCAGAGTTCCTCCTCCTAAGAGCTATGAGCAGTTCAACTGAAATCCATTTGGCAGCAAAGTCTGCCAAAGGAACAATTTTAGAACAATGAGTTGCCAAGTGGCAGAAAGAAAAAATAGTATATTAAAAAAGGAAAGTGCATTTTTATTTAATAAATATCAACTGAAACATAGATCCAAGAGGCACAGATGGCTTAGGTGGCTGGACATCATTTGTTAAACAACTGAATATAACCTAATGCATTTTATAAGGTGTTAGCAACTGTGGCATCTGCTTGCTGATACGCAGCAAACACTGAGAAGTCTCAGACCTAAGTCAGCTCTCTTCTTGTTTTCCTTTATTTTGACAGCCTGAATTTTAATCCTCTGTTCTGTATTTGGTTTCTGACTAGACTTCAGCCTAGAGCCTTTACCATATCACACTGGTAGTCAAAGCGATGCAATTCTGATAATTACGTGTAACGATGGAAAAATGCTTTGTTTCCTGCTCCTGGTCATGTCAGTATGGTCTCTGCTGATGCCTACACTGCATTCTGGGATGTAACCTTTATTGATCCAAAAGCATTTACTGTTCACGCAGGCAATAAATCTGGAAACTTGTTCTCGGGTGCTGGAGTCTGCCTACCAGAATGCGTGGGATCCTGCCTGCCAAAACTCGTCTTTGGCATCTTTGTCTGTGTTATCATAACATCAGTTCTGGCCCAAAGCCCTGCAGAAAGTCAGCAAGGCAACTACATGGAGAGAAACAGATAGAGATTATTCATGGCCATGTTCAAAATTGGTCTTTAAAAGGCTGAGTTTTAATATCCAAAACAATTCCTCTAGGAGTCGTGACATTCTTTAGACACTGGTGCAAGAGATGAAGTGGAGTGGTCACTAGGGATTCATGATTTTACAGTCACAATCTTAACCTAAAACTAGAAACTAATGACTGGCCTGGACAAATCTAGAATATTGACCTGATGTATTTTCTGTGACAATTCCCTCAAAAGAGATGAGTGTTTCAGCAAAACTAAAGATTCTAGCATGCCTTGCCCAAGAGCCCTGCAACACAGAGGTTAAACAGCACTGACTGATACAACAAATCATGTGAATCTTGGAAATATGTGAAAGGAAGTAATGGAGACTTTCAAGTAGGCAGATGTGGAAAAGAAAAAAAAAATCCAGTTTAATAACATTATCTCTTTACAGGGATTAGAGGCCAATCTGGCTGTAATCTGAGAGTCCACATCTCTTTGGAACTACTCGTCTGGGACCTATAACAGAGCATAAAGTTAGTCCTGGCACAAGTCATTCTTGTATTCCCAGTAGTATCGCTTAATTAAGTTTCAACCATCTGTTTTGTACCCAAGGAGACTAGTTGTACCTTGTGAAACACTACATATAATGACTATTACAGAGCCTTCCTATTTGCCAAAGAAGAAGTTTTGGAATTAGTTTTGTCCTCTACCAGTCATACAACACAGGTGACATTCAAAGCCAGCAGAAAAATGAACAGGAAAGGTTAGTTCCACTGACTGTAATGAGATGCTTATTCAGTATCAGAACAATTAGCCAGCATTAATATTTATATCTATGTTACTTGCTAAAAATTCAGGATAGAGCTCAAACTAGCATTTCTACGTTTTTAATGTTTCTTTTAATGGGGAGGAGAAAATGGAGGTAAGACCAATCTGAAGAAATTGCCTTTGCTGGTTGGTCACTTCAGAAGCAATGGACCATTCTGTGATGATTGCAGGACTATACAACCTTTTAAGTTATTTTCGACAATCTGATCACAGCCCCAGGCATTGCTTGTTGGGCTCTGCTGGACTTGTTGAACCACAACCTATGGGAAAGCAGTGGTCACACAGAGGGCTCCATATTTCTGCTGAGCACCAAATATTTAGACAGTGCCTTAATTCTAGAAATGACAACGGCATCACCTCTTGGTCTTTGACTTTCATTTATTTACACTTATTCACACAGCTTATATAAACACAGCTAAAATTGTTTTGGCCTCTGAAAAACGTGAGTTTGTTTTGTAATGAAAACAAGCCACTTATGCTATAATTAGTAATGATGAGTAACGTGTAAATAAAGAGCAGTACCAAAATTGGGCTATCTTCGGATCTCCTGATTTACAGTGACTGAAGTCCAAAGCATAAAAAAAATAGCTAAATATATGTAATTTCAAGTTCCATATGACCATCAACATTTCACATTAGAAAAAAAAGCATACTAAAGGCATATCAACTGTAATTTTGGAACAGCATGAGGAATGAACAGCTTGACGATGCAGAGCCTCTGCAAACAAGAGCTAAATCTTAACGGAGCTTTGTTTATGTTAGCATAAAAGGAGCTCATTTTTTCTTGGTACGGTTTATTCCTGGAAGAAGAGGTGAAGAGGTAGTAGTTGTAGAAAGTACCCATCTTTTATTGTACATATATAGAATGTACCCATATCAGAATACGGTCACATTAAAAGTATCATCCCTTAACCAGAATTGTTGAGAGCTTTAAAAGCTGGCTGAAAAATTCTGTGCTTACAGTAGGAAAGAAATACCACTTGTATGCTGAGAAGAAGCCTCTGCTGTCCTTTCCTATTTTTCTGTGAATAAACAAAGATGTCAGATCTTTCCTTTTAATCCAGTACCTGCCAAAGGAAAAAAAATAGAGTAACCCATCGTAACAGAAAGCATTCTTCATGATCAAGTATGTGTTGTTCATTTAAATTGATTTTTATCACGTGTTAATGTGTTAAATTTTCTATTTATGCAGTTAATAAAAAACAATGTTGTGGGTTTTTTTTCCCCCTGTAGAAATTCTTAAATCTAAATTTGGACATTAAAATATTATGAGGAAAGCTAACACTTAAAAAGATATTCCCAAAACCATGTGAAATAAGCAATGCACTGAATTAGATATTTTTTAAAATACAGTGCTCAGTAGTAAACAGTTGATGAAATTCTGTTTAGCAATATACCCATATATATTTTAGAAAAGCCAAGCTGTTTATAGAGCACATCCACAAGGAAATATGAAGGTGACATTGTTTACTCTACATCCATCCATCAGTAAGATAGAAGGCTGTTTCACGTAAACATAAAGAACAATAAGCATGTTAGATTTCACGCACATATAATTAAGTGTTGATTATTGCTTCAAAATTATTTAGTGACTATTTAATCATATATGGTCTGTGACTAAGAAGCTTTTACTTAATGTCTTTGAAACTCGAGCAAGC
>VZSC01006294.1:67846-80533 GCA_013398225.1 Steatornis caripensis | reverse complement strand
GCAAGCATATCTGTATTTCTTATGTTAAAATGCTATCTGCAAGTAATATTTCTAACTCCTAGTAATATCTGAGCTTTTAAACCTCTCCAATATTTTTAGGACATGGATTATAAAGAAAGCAAGTTTAAAGTTAACAGTGAAAAGATTCAGCATGTTAAGTGGCTGTTAAATGCCTTCACTGCAGTTCACTGAATCTCCTGATTAAATAAAGCAGTGTTGCCCCAGATGAAATGCGCTGTAGAATGGCAGTGTCAGAATGATGAAGGCAGGAGTGGCAGTAGCCAGATCAGAATTTAGAAGAAATAAATTCTCATTTCTCTTCAGGCAGAGAAAGCTCAATGAGGCAGTAGCTTTTACTCATGTTTCCAACAGCAAACAAAAGTCCAGTTTTGTTAGCCTTGTTAACCACAGATAAGCACAAACCTTCCGACAGGAAACCTGCTATTTTATCTTGCAGATTTCTCTGCGTGATGTTGCTCTGATTCCAGCGAAGATTCCCGGCTCCCCTCTGACGTAGCCCTTTTCAGAGACCGAGTAACAAAGCAGCAGTTGCAGTGGCAGCAGCGCTGCAATATTGACCTATGGCAGACACTGAGGCTCAACCTCCCCACTTAACTCTGACTAACCCTACATGCAGCAGCCGCATCTTGCGATGAACAGACAGGTTTGTGACCCCTTGAACAAACACAGGTCTTGGAGAAAAGAACAGTCAAAGTCCTGAGATTGCTCCACAGGAGAAGACAAGCATCACATAAGCACTCTCTAATCATAAAGGCTAGTTTGCCAATGAGCCACAGTGTCTACCTTGTCATCTGTTTCTCAGAAAGATGACAAGTCTCATGTTACCACAGGGATTTCCCCAATGAAACCACCAGATTTGTCTTTCCTTCAGGACACAAGTCGTTTGTTCACAGGAGTGCCTGTTCTAGGATCGTATCTTTCAAAAATTATACCTTGAAAGTAGCAGTGCTGGGTAATCTTTCTAAATAACAGTAAACATGGGTTTGAAGCTTAATATTATGTGCAGAATTACTTCTATTCATGTATCTCTGGGATGGTAGAAAGATGATAGAAAGATCCTTTCTAAAATAAAGTACATAGCATTTCACAACTGAAGGCTCGAAACATGATTCAGTTCTTTACCACTGATTTTTCCACAGCTTTAGTTTTTTGATACTGCATTTTTGGTGTCAGTACTTTACAGTAATAAAAAATGAGAGTATTAGATTTGTATGGGATGAGTGACGTACCTTGTAATTGGATACAGTTGAGCATAGACCACAGATAACCAGAGGTATCATAATGAATATTGAATAGCATACTGACAATTTTGTTATACAACGATACATAGATCTGGATTTTTCTGACTTTTTGAGAGTGCATTTTCTTTTGATACATATTCCTCCATGGTACCCACTGGACTGCCATTTGCAGATTTTCATCTGGGCAGGAGCATAAGAACTGACCATAATTATTTGTTTCAATAGCTGTTTACCCGTGCTGTCACTGATACAGCCATATTGCAGTGTCCCACCCTGAAATAAGTGAGATGCATTTGCCTAGTAACAATTTTTCTGACATTTTGCTGCCCTTTGAAAGATTTTTTGACGCTTTTGGGAATAAAAACCAGCAGAAAGAGAAGCAGTTACAGACCATGAGGGATGAAGATATGTTTCAGATCTGTCAGCCTCTTCAATTTTTGCAGTTTGGAAACGAATCAGCCGTACATGAAAAAAAAAAAATTGCTGTGTTTGCTGACCTAAGCCTAAATATGATTCTCTATAAACAATAAAATCATCATAGCAAAATATCAAGAGATTAAGGGTAACTGTACAAGTCCAGTTTGTGAACCGGCATTTTTTGCAACATTTTCACAAAAGCGTGAAAATCAAGTGAAATTAATGAATTCCATTCATGCACTATCATTTACTTTTTATGTCATATTTATAGTCCAAATCTCAAAAAAGTGAATCTAGAATCCATTTGTGCTTTCAGGTTTTTGCATAAGGTTATCTGTATGTACATGCATTGGGGAATTTCAATGCATATCCTTTTCAGAAAAACTCAGGTTGTCATTTCACACTGGCTTTGATTTAGATTTTAACTCTGAAAGTCACTACTCATTCCTCTGGGTGTGTCACTACGTCTGTGTGGCATACATCAAGGCTTTAGCTGCTGTAAATGTTCTGCATCAGCAAAGGAAGTGTATGTTAGCATTAGAGGCAATTACGATTTTTTACACGTGAATGATACAAAAATGCAGCATTTAAAAATTCTGTGGTTATAACGTCTTTATTGATTACTATAAACTGTGAATCTGTAGTTATATGTATTGATCTATCTGGAGATAATATGACACATCTAGAAATAATATGACAGCATTTGAAATACTGATGGAATATGCTCCACTGTTGGTTTCATGGACACATGCAGTAAATAAAAAATATATGGAAAGTCTCTTTCTTGGTGATTCAGGATGAGTAGGGAAATTTAAGTAAATCCTCTGCTGCCTGTATTAAATTGACTATACCCTTTTGTCTATATGCTTGCCACTATATCACTGCACTGCAAACCCACCGTACCATGATTTCTTCCCTGCCTTACGTTCATTAGCTAGGCTTTACTTGATTTCCTTTTACCACAAATTGCTGTTCACATTTCCTTCTTCTGATCTTTTTTCCCCCCTCTTTCCTCCCATTCACTTGCTCTTTTCTTGCCTCTCTGTGATCTTCTGCCTTTTGAGCTTCTCACATTACTGTTTTTTCCATGTCTCTTCTTATGCTTAGAAATATTTCTCATTCCTTGTTCATGAAAGCCCTGTCTCCTTCTTCTAAAAACCAATTTCTTTCATCAAGACTCCAATATTTATTTTTATACCAAAGCTATTTTTAATATCCGATGACATAATTTACTAGTTTATAAAAAATAACACTGTAACGAATGTAATTTATTTATTTTTCTAAAGAAGTGTCATAAGTCTTGTATGTATCTAAAAATAAAGGTTTACATACAACACTTTCATAAAAAGATGGTGATTCATCCCATTTCTTCTTTCAGCACATACCAAAGAAGTATGCAGCTGTCTTTTAAACAAATGGAAAAGGGTGCAGATAGATATGGGTCTCTGATTCATTTGGAATAAAGCTGATTGTCAGTTTCATTCTGCAACATCATTTTAAACCCAGTAAGATGGTTTCACACTTAGCGTTGCAGCAAATTATTTATGCTTTCATAGATGTATCTGTTACTGGTAAGGCACAAGAGGACAAAATGTACACATTAAGAGCAAGCACCAGAATAAGCAAATGAAATAATAATGAGAAAGGATTGAAAAAAAGGTCAATTCAACAGACAGGTATGTGAATGGTGATTGTGCCAATAAAAGCATTATAAATTGGTTTGGTGTGGCTGTGTTGGAGCCCTAGAAAGGAAAGAAGGAAAGAGAAGGAGAAAAGGTTGAAAAGGAATAGGAAAAGCATGAAGGAAAGGCTAAAAAATCAGGAAGACCTGAGGAATATTACATTGGGAAAAAAAGTCAGGAAGATCTAATTCTTGGAAGACAGGATTTTAAATGGTCCTTGGGACCAAGTTGCTTTAACTTTCAACTGAAAGAACAGTATCACCAGTTTTTGCTGCAAGCAGGTTTACATTTGAGTCGTATGTCACAAAGTTACTTTTAGTGACTGCCAGAATCCCTATATCTACCACCCAAATTTTTTTGTCTTGAACCGAAGAATACTATATTTTACTACTATTCACATGGCTACTTTGGCAATACTGATAGTAATTTTAGTGGGGGGATGCAGATTGATGTTTGAGGTCAGTTATAGTTAGGTTTCTGCAGAATAACTATAAGATATAGCTTTTTCTGTCTATACATGCACTTGAAACTTTGAACCTGATATTACCATTTTACTCATTTTACATTTTACTACAGCTGCCTTTTTTCTGGCCTTAAGTATATGTGGTCCCATCAATACATGGCTCTGCAGAATAATGCTGAACATATCAGCTCCCTTGATGTTTGGATGGTCTTTTTGTGTACCTCTGTTAGTTCCTTATCACAGTAAAGATAGATCTTTTGATTGTTGAAATCCTTCACAGGTGATCTCCATTTTACCATATAAAGATCAGTTCATGTCTCTGACTGACATATTAAACGTCTCTTACTCATTAGTTTTCTGAAGAATTTCCTTTCTTGCATGATGTCTCATGGATATCTACAAATGTATCCTCATAGACCTCTTCCAAACCCTTCTTAAATCTTCCCTTTCGTATGAAGTCTCCACAAGACCTGACAAGGATCGTACTGCTGATATGCTGAGATTATATCTTAAACCCTCTGGGGCTTATACTTTGTTTTCTCATGTTTCTTGCTAAACTAGTAATCTCTGCAATCTTTTTTTCTCTTTTTTTTTAGTCCTTGTTCTGCACCATGATGGAAGTGTACAAACAATACAAAGGATGACAAATGAAAAAAGGAGCTATGGTATTGTGGATGTTATTCATAGCCTGTCATAAGAAAGCCCACTTTTCTTCTATATTAGAAACCACGCCTATGTGAAACATAGGAAGGAAGGAAGGAAGGAAGGAAGGAAGGAAGGAAGGAAGGAAGGAAGGAAGGAAGGAAACAATAGAATAGAAGAAAAAATACGACAAATTACAGGTTTTGACACAGATATTCCAAGCATCACCTACTTTTAGATCGCAAAAATAATATCCATGCCTTTTTTGGTGCTGCTACTGCAACCATCTTCTACACAAAACACAAACCATACAGGAAGAATCTGATTTTTTATTTAGATTTTTCTGTCTCAATTTTCAGTCCAGGAGTGGAGAAAAGATGTCATAGAAAAGTGTACAAGCTAATAACTGTGTGTAAATATTTACATACCCTCTCTTATTTGGAAAGTGGTAACTGTACAGTTCCTATTTCCAATGAATTGCCCTAAACAATATTCCAAAGCCATAGAAAGCTTGCAGCCTAGCCATTGTTTCTGTTTTTGCAAAGAGAGCAACTTTTTACATATTAGATTTTTTTTTTATTGAATTGGTCAGAAGAACAATGAAACTCCTGACTGACAAGAGCAACCTTGTTGAATAAAACACCTAAACAAAACTAATTTTCCTAATACTCTGATCAAAGCGCTATTTCAGCTTTTCTTTAGTTTTCAGCACTTCCTTCATCTATATGTGGATAGCTGAGCTAGATTTCATCTTGGTTTACTGTAATAATGTAAAATCTAAGAACTGAATGTCAAAAGTGAGGCAGCTGCCCATGGCCATTCTGCTGTAATTGACAGAATGACAGATGTATGTCTAAAGAATAATTTATTATGTCCACCTTAGAATTAGATCAGTCATTCTCTAGACATGTTTATTTCTTTATACAGACTACTTAGAGATCCTAAGCTATTTTATGTGGCTGGAATTAGGAGAAATTATTAAAATGCTTTGTTTAAATACAAATTGTGAAACATTTAGAAGCTCTCCAACAGCATAAATAAGATCTGGAAAGGAGACATGCCCAAAGATGAATCTTAAGAATCTTGTGATATGAAAAGTTCAGCATTAAGTAATTATCACAATGTCTGGTAAACAGACAACATGCACAAATATAGGTATCTCTATTTGTTTATAGAGTATGTTTATAAATGGAATGCCTACAGCCGTTCAGTTCAAGTAAATAGTGTAGAAAACTATTGACCAGGATTCTACAATATGGACACTTTTGTTAAATTAATATCCATTCTGGAATCATGCAGACTGGAGAAATAGGTTTAGACAAACTATCTGCATGGGCTATATTTTTACTGTTGATCAGAGAGGATCTGTCTGCTTAGCATAGTAGGTTTGCCATCATGCTACATCTAAACAGGGGAGCAAGGAGGGCAGAATCACAGAATAAAAGAATGGTTGGAAGGAACCTCTGGAGACCACCTTGTCCCTCCTTCTGCTCAAGCAAGACCACCCAAAGCTGGTTGCCCAGGTCCATGTCCAGATGGCTTTTGAGTATCTCCAAGGACAGAGAGTCCACAATGTCTCTGGGCAACCTGTTCCAATGCTCAGTCACCTTCAAAGCAAACAAGTGTTTCCTGATGTTCTGACGGAACGTTCTATGTTTCAGTTTGTGCCCATTGACTCCTGTCCTATCACTGGCTACCACTGAAAAGAGCCTGTCTGCATCTTCTTTGCACCTTCCTTTCAGTTATTTATATACATTAATAAGACACCCCCCCCCCAACTTTTCTTCTCTAGACTAAACAGTCCGAGTTCTTTCCTTATAGGAGAGATGCTCCAGTCCCTTCATCATCTTAGAGGTCCTTCATTGGACTCTCTCCATGTCTCTCTCATACTGAGGAGCTCAGAACTGGACACAGCACTCCAGGCGTGGTCTCAGCAGTGCTGAGCAGAGAGGAGGGATCACCTCCCTCAACCTGTTGGCAACCCTCCTCCTAATGCAGCCTAGGATACCATTGTCCTTTGCCACAAAGGTGCATTGCTGGCTCTCGTTCAACCGGATGTCCACCAGGACCCCAAAGTTCTTTTCCGCCACGCTGCTTTCCAGCTGTGTTGCTACCAGCATATATTGTTCCATGGGATTGCTCCTCCCCAAGTCAGGACTTTGCACTTCCCATTGTTGAACTTCATGAGGTTCCTTCATGAGGGTGCCACAAGGGTGTGAGCCTCAGAAAGCTGTAGCAAGTTCTAAGGAGCATGATTGTACACCCTTGGCCCAGGGTGCCTGGAATCTTTGTTGTAGGTGTCCCCTGATTAGGGAGGGTGAAGCACCCTTTTAGCCAGTGCTTGGGAGAGACCTTTCTTAGGGAGCGGTAAGCTGTACTCATGTTGATGAATTTTTAATTTGAGACTTCATATGACTACATTTCCCCTCTCTCTTGGGAGGCAAACTAGGGCCATGATTTAATATGGGATTCTTTTCACAGATGAGTTATTAATCTTTATATTTTGCATGAACAGAAGCCATTTGACTCGATTACAACGCATTCAGGTTCACTTCCTGCGGGATATTTAATGGCAAACCACACAAATGAGATCAATACCCAGCAACATGCCTCCTGCCCAAGGGTACTTCTTCCTTATGGTTCCTCTTGTCCTCATTCCCATCCACCCTACAGTGCTCAAATGGAGTTCTATTTTAGCAATTACTTAACCAGCAAGCACTGGAAAAAATGTGGTTTATGTCAATTTAATTTTCGAATCAGTGAAATTTTTGTCTGTCAGACCAAAACTGATATTCTGTATTTATTCGCACACTAAAAAAAAAGCTTTCTTCTATACAAATATCTGTAAAAAATAAAAGTAAAAATATTGAAAGTTCTTGAAACATTCAGGAATAATTATTGTCACTAGATACTGCATGCTACACTCATATATTTTATGATCACATGCTTTTATATATTATTTCTCAGAAATAAACCTCAGGCATGTTTTGTTCTCTCTACTGCAGAGTGCACTCTTCAAACACTGGCATTTATTCAGCATATGATTTAGGAATAGCTAACATGATTGTGTTATCATTAATTAGGAATATAGTCGGGAGGATAAAATTTCTTAGGGGTAAATTCTTCAACAAAAATACAGGACATGGACATACACAGAAATGTTAACAAAGAAAAAATTATATATATATAGAACCTGGGGTAACGGTGAGGAGAACTACTTTGATAATATATTGTACCCCATAGTCATGTGATTTTATACTTAAAAATATTCTAATGTCCTCCACCAGAAAACAAGTCTTATTCAGTACTTAAGGAGGTCTTAGATATGAGCTGTTATTTGCTTTAGAGAAGACAAGTTTTTGTAAGATTTGAATTTGTATTTTAGATTCAGTTTTCTGACAGGGACATTAAATTAATAACAACCGATTGCATATTTGAACACTGATGGCTCTATGATGATTATCAATTTGCTTGCATCAAATTAACCTGACTCACAGAGGTCATTGCATCCACCACAGTGAAATGAAACAGATAGGGCTTTTTTTTTCAGGAATAAGCAGTATCTTTCAGTATGCTTAGTGGATTCTTTTTTTCTGCATGTGTTTTCATGTATTTTTAAAAAGAACTTAATGCTTACCCTCCAAACTGTGCAACTTGCTGTTTCATATAGTGCACTTTTACATACTTATTTGCTGCAAAAGGAACTATTAGCTAATTAGCTACTGACAATATTTAAATGCCTTAACACTTTGCAGACCATATATATTTACTTTAATCTGATCACTAGAAATAATTTTTATAGTTGTCTTGTCAAGTTTTTTCCCCCTACTCCAAGGTAATCTAGCATAAGCAAAATAAGTACGCTTTAACAAGATCAACTTGAAATATTCACATTCTTGCTGTATGTGAACTGAAACTATGAAAGGAGGATACAACCTGCAAAAACAGTCTGTACAGATCGAACTGTTTTCAGTACGGCAAAGGACAAAACTGCTTTTGAAAAACCTATACAAGATTATCAAGCCCTTGGAAAGCACTTCTGTAAGAAGATAGCTATTCTATCTTCACTAAAATCAAACACAATAAAATGAAAGTTTTTCTACTTGAATATTTAATCACGTTGAACTATACACTGATAGCAGAATACTTTCATATTTGATAATATCCTAGAATCCTCAGTTCCCACCCTATAAAAAGAAAGGAAATTTTAATCTTTTTGTTTTCACTAAAATAGCTCAAGTAAGATGGAATTTGTCTCAATGTAGATGCCAAAATTGTGCTAAGATCATGTAAACTAGTTGTGTAAGTTCCCTCAGTAATCCATAGAGATTCCACAAGTATCTTGAGAGGGACAGTGACTCTAGCCTAGTCTAACCTAGTCTAACCAGTTTGGTCTAAATCTAAATGGCTTCAGTCAGATGACTGGAATTCTTTCTTACATTTTAATCCTCCTAATTGCAGATGAGAACCACTCATGTTACCTGAGGACATTCTGAAGCCATAAAGACAAAACAGGTGAAATAAATAGTCAGAAAGGCATTGTCCTTTCTGTCTAACTCATCTCTCTCACTGCAGCTAAAGCTGCTAGGGCTTATTTTATGCCCAGTGAACACTGGCTGTTGTTATTGTGTGTCTCCTCCTCCTATGCCAAACAGAAAATTTACCTGCCTTCTGCTTTTCTATGTGTCCTGACATGTGCTGTATTGCCAGCTTAGATTAGTTCCAGTGATAGTAGGTGTTGGGGAATATTAAGGCGAAAGTGAAAAAAAAGAATTTCTATAAAACGACTTGAGATCCTAATCAAATGCTTATTTTTTTATAAAGACAAAGTGCATGAAGTAAGACTGAAGCTGGTAAGATTTACAATTGTCATATCTCATGAGTAAGCTACTATTTTTTTACTGCATTTGCTATTATACATTTGACCTCATATGTATTGGTTTTGCCACACTGAGAAAACGTGATTTATGGCAGGAATTCATTCCTAGTATTCACTCACGAAGGGCGGAAAAAAAAGTGTCTTCTACTGATCTGATAATACGATTATAGTCTACTAGTACTACATAATATCAGTAACTGAAGCTATACTTATTTCATTAAATTCCCATAGGATTTAAGTCAACTGAGTGAAACAATATTCCTTTATTTCAAAAAAAGAAACAGAAATGAGAAAACCAGCAAAAACTCTGCAAGATAAATGGCTATGTATATCTGGATATTATTAAATTTGTGATTATACTATAGCAGGTTTCTATCTGTCACATTCTCAGATGTAGTTTCTTTTTTGTGCTATTACTGCTATGTTTTCCATTTAAATAACAGTAACATAAACAGTCACCACATGGCTCTTTATCCTTGTCCAGATAAACTATCCAGGTTAAAAAATTTTAATTATTTCCTTATTTTTTTCCCTCCTCATTACAGTTAAAAAACAAACAAACAAACAAACAAACAAAAAAGTACTTGAGAAATTTTCAAGTAACATTTTGGACAACGATTGTTGTTTTAAACCAAATCACAAAATAGGCATTATATTATCATACTAGTTTACTGTCAAGTTTAGTCTCAAAGCTTCTGTTACTATTTCTGATTTCAGAGTAGATTTCAGAATACTAGCAGTATTTTTCAGATTATTTTTGCCGATGTTCTGTTACTATAATTAATTTTTTCACCATCTTTGTTGTTTACAATCCAATTTGAATTGATTTTTCTAATTAAGTATTTGCATAATAGTAACAAAAACTTTATTAAAACAATTTCTAAATTACTGCAACTCCTTCTCTTATTTATATTCTTTGAATTTGAGTACATTTTTTCTACCCTGATTGCTCATTAAATTCATTATTTTATTAAACACAAAAAGCAAACTGCTGAGCACTAAAAACCCCAAATTCCATTAAAATGAAGAAAACTGATGTGGCTAAATCGCATCTGTTGGGATCTCATGAGCTGTCTTTTAGCAGTTGTCTGACTCTGATAAAAAAAATACAAAATGTACTCAGGCCATACAGAAGTGACATGCTAGTAATTTTCCTTAACTTCGCTTTTCCATCTCTTAGGATTAAAATCTAAACAGTCTGTTTTGTTTCAGTAGTCTACCATTATAAATTATTTAATCTTTCTCAGTCTGTCTGTCTGTTTCTGTCTGTCTGCCTCTTTTTTGTGGGGGGAGGTGGAATAGTAAGGCATAGTTTTCTAGTGTGCTGTCTTATGTTTATTTTGACATTTCTTTGCAGATACCTACGTTGAATCCAGAACCTCTACACGCACTGATAAAAATAATGCCACAACGGTTTTGTTTTGGCCATATTACTACTCTTTATGCCAACAACATGCATCTATGGCAACAAAGTTTTAAAACATTGCTATAACATATTGTGGTCCACATCTTCAAATAGCTATACACAATGGCATTATTTGTGCATTGTGGATCTCTCTGGGCAAACTAACTGTCAAAAGAACAAGAAAGTTACACAGGAGAAGTTAATTTCATATAATTTAGCTACCTTTTTAAGGGGAATTGTTTAGATTCCCTCTATAGTACTGAAGAGAGCCAGGGAACTTCAGATGGCAACTAATCTCATCTTAAAAATTTTTCTGAAATAGGTGAGTTTTATTGAGACTAATCAATAAAATGCTGCATTCACTACAGAGAAAGCCTGGATAAACAGATTAAACACAACACCTTTTAACAACTAGAAACAGATAATATAAATCTTACCTGTGTGATTTTTTTTCTTTCATAATGACATTTTTGTGTTTTCTCGGATAACAGTGGTGTGGGATTTTTTTTTCCCAGTGCTGTCTACACATTAATTTCATTAACTATGCTGCATTTTTGTTAGAGACAGGATTAAACAATTTCAACTAAAACTTTTATTTCTGGTATTAGAAATACAAATCTATGTATTTGCATTTGTGTCTAATTTCTGCACTTTCTATGTCTCTTAAAAAATTCTCCTTTCTGCATAAAACACTCTCTAAGAGAGCCTAGGTTAAGAAGGTTTTTAACCCAGCAACAGTTATAATCAAGAAAAACAACAAAGGCAGGTGAAAAAAATTTAGAACCTCCACCCCAGGTAGTGTCTGCAAATATCAACTCCAATCAAAATTTAAATTTTCATTTTTAAAAATAATATAATTGTTTGGGTTGGAAGGGACTTTAAAGATCATATATGTTTTAATATATGATCAGTTGACTTATTCTGACCTCTAAGGTTGTTATTACAGTGAATGTATCACCATATTAGATCATCTTGATAAACATATACTAGTCAACAGTAGGAATATCCTTTTTGCTTTCATATGTTGTTCTGAAAGAAACTCCTGTCAGCTACTGAGACAGATTAATCTCATAGATCCACAAATTTTATCAGGTTAATGACAAATAGAAATATTTCTCACAATTTGTATATTTGCTGTTTTAAAATCCTGTAAACAAACAACTTCTTCACACAAAAAGGCTTGAGATGGGATTTAAAGTTTTGAATTATACTTTTGGACCTATTTTCCGGATTTTTAAAGTTGTCTAAGTTTTTTCTACACATAAAAGCAAAGAAAATTCTGAAAAGGCAGAGCTCTTGTGTTTTCTATTAGAGTCCACAACAACTTAATCTTTTCAATATCTCTTGGGATATTTTGTATGACTACATGCAGTATACGATGCATAAAGCACAACGATAAATAGTAAGCCTATTTCTAAGTTTCTAGATATTTTTGAGCTTCCTCTGTACCAGTGTACACACAACTACACTGGGTAGAAGTTGAGCAATAAACTTTGTGCATCAAACTTCTGTGCAACCAACGAAATGCTAAAAATTATGCATCTCTTCACAACATGTAGACCATGATCTACCATTTACAGATGGAGATACAGAAACTTTTCTCCAGGTGTAGAGAGCAATATATACTGACAGGGCTGGAACTCTACTGAGCTGGAATGAGATTCTCTATAAAAAAGGAAAAGAAAAAAGAAAGGAAAAGATGTAAAAAAGAAAAAGATAAAGTATTGAATTCCAATGGCTACTAAAACCTGAATTTAAACAATCATAGAATCATAGAATCATAGAATGGTAGGGGTTGGAAGGGACCTCTAGAGATCATCTAGTCCAACCCCCCTGCTAAAGCAGGTTAGCCTAGAGCAGGTTGCACAGGAATGCATCCAGGCGGGTTTTGAATATCTCCAGAGAAGGAGACTCCACAACCTCTCTGGGCAGCCTGT
>VZSC01006294.1:54207-66759 GCA_013398225.1 Steatornis caripensis | reverse complement strand
ACCCACCTCACTGTGCGCTCATCTAAGCCACTCTTCCTGAGCTTTCCTATGAGGATGTTGTGGGAGACAGTGTCAAAAGCCTTACTGAAGTCAAGGTAGACAACGTCCACTGCTCTCCCCTCGTCCACCGAGCCAGTCATGCCATCATAGAAGGCTATCAGATTGGTCAAGCAGGATTTACCCTTGGTGAATCCATGTTGACTACTCCGGATAGTCTTCTCCTCTTCCATGTGCTTGGAGATGAGTTCCAGAATGAGCCGTTCCATCACCTTTCTTGTCTGATCCAAAGTCTATTAATGTCAGCTTTTGAGCTAAGAGTAGATGGTACTTTTGGCTTTTGAATGAGGGATCATCAATACCATCAATACCAGGTAATAAAAAAAGAATAACAGGACTTTGCTTGCCCTATTTAAGTGATGCTCTCTTTGCTTTTTAAATGACTATTCATGTACCCAAATTACTACAGATATAATTTTTTTTTTTGCAAATACTGGAAAGTATATCATGCAATCTTACATTTATTTTAAAATTTTAAATGCAGTTTTTAATTTTAGAAGTTGGTTTTTAAAAGCCATGTTATGTATACATTTGTATTGTTTCAAAGATCTCTAAAACTGTCCATTTCAAAGACTGCATGTTTCTTTCCCAAAAGTAGTAAAAAAGCAGCTTTTAGAAGTTGTACTGACATGTCTTGTGTAACATTAATTTTCTCATATGTCAATACAGCAAACACTATGCAAACTATAAAATAAAATTTGACATGCTTTGTGTTGAGATCTTTATGGAAAAGGAAATAAACCCATTTTCTTATTTGGCTGTTTTATTTGCTAATCATTCCTTCCCATACCTCATTGTTAAATGAAGGTATCCATGCTCAGGCAGTAGGACTTGAAAGGCTTCCATTAGATATAAAGACATTTTAGACAGGTCACAGTTCCATAAGCTGCAAATCTTCATTGATTATTGCTTAGGAAGATCTAAGTAACTATTGAACACCAATTATTAAGCCTCTCCTTAAAAGACTGAGTTAGTTTCCTTCTTTCAGAGGCACCAAATGTAATTAACCATCCCCACCCACCCCCAACAACTGAGCAGTTAAATGGGATTATTTAAGAAATATCTTAATTCTTATTGGGTTTGTTGTTCTTTTTTTTTCTCTTGCATCCAGTTTCCCTTTCTACAGTAGTAATTTTTAAATAAACAAAGACAATAATAAGGTGTTGGGAGTTTTACAGGTTCAGTATTGATAACAAAGGTGTCATTTGTCACCTACAGCCCTTCTCTCTAGAGACTGCTTTGAGGTAGATCTTCCTGGTCTCAGCTACCCAGGGCAGTCTGACCTTTTTTATTCTCTTCCCTCTCTTATGCTTAACCTGCCAGACATGCTGAGAGACTTGGAGATCTCAGCCTTCCTCACTTTAGAATAAGAAGGAGACTATTTTTTGTATAAGGCTGGCTAGGCTTGGTCTGGCCCTTTGGGAAAGAAGTTGTTCTGTTGCAAACTTTACAGATTACCCTGCAGATACAGTGTATCTGAAATCAGATTTTTATGCCTCATAGTTGCTTACTATCTTTTACACAAGGTACATAAATATTACATGCACAGTGACTAACAGAAGCAATCAGATTGAATCTGGAACAGTGTTGCATTAATACAGGATTCTATTATCCTTAAGTATCTCAAATACTATTCAGCAGCACTCTCTAAGATAAAAGTTACCACTCAAAGCGAACAGCAACTGGCAGTAGAATCTGTCATTTACTGTCTATATAGCTTATGAACTTAAAGTATGTTGACTTTGCTTTTGATCTGGAAGTTCATTAAAGGATGAGAACAAACCAGGGCTGCTTTATCACTTCACTCTTTCTTTTATAATGTTTTATAAATAAGTGGACTCTCACATCAAGTTATCCTAAGCTAACCTGCCAGTTGATGCAGTTTCATGTAGTTCTGCTATTCCAGAAGGAGGTGGCAGCATATATTACTCTCTGAACCTCTGTACTTACCTAGGAACTAACAAAAAATTAGTGTAAAACTGATACCAATGTAAACTGAGGCTATAACTCCATATCGTTTCAATCTAATGCTGAGAAGTAGCAGGAAAGTGCTATGGGATTTATGGAGTCTGTTTCCTCCATGGTCTAAGTGAGACTGTACCATGGCAGAGATAGTGGCCTTCAGTGACACTCTCATTCCTGCTTATGGCTTGTGTCAAAGACAAAATGTAGCCTTTCTGTTATTTAACATTTGCCCTAACCACAGTATTTCACCTATGCTAAGACTTCAGATACTCTAGAGAATCTTCTGAATAGCATCTGCTATTGAATTTGCCTTTGATTTGCAATGGTATTACATGCTGAAACCTCCATCTCCAAATCAATTAAGAAAACAAACAAAGAAAAAACAAAATAAACCAAATGTTTCTGTAGCAACCTCTGCTTTGTGAGAAAAATTCTCATTCTTCATAACGTGAGACTGTAGAGAGAATACGCTATAATTAATCATAGACGTTGCACGTAGAGTTACTTCAGTATTTGCTGGCTTCGTGCTCTTTGAATTATGAATTAAGAGGGGTTTTTTTTCAGTATAGAAGCAGGCTAGACAAAGCTAAAATTAGCACAACATGCATAAACAGACAAGAATAATGGACAAAGTGTTGGAGGAAAAAATAATCTAGTATTAGGAAAACCAAAAGGAAACAACTCAAGTCTTATCTTTAAATTGATTTGAACCAAAGGTTTCTGAATCTTGAAACAATTAAGTGAATATGTTTCGTGATTATTTTAATTTCAAACTTTTTGAGAATAATAGAAATAAAAGTACTAAAATACCATAATCTCACCTATTCTAGTGGCTCTTACAAGTGAGTCATAGAGTATTACTTAGATGTATTATGTTTTTCGTAGCAATTAAGCACCCAAGATCCTGACTCACAGAAAGAAAAACTGCTTCCAAATTTGTGTATTGAACAAGACTTTACCTAGAAGGAGGTAAAGTCATATGTCAAAAACAGAGGTCCCAATGGAGTACACTGGAAAAGAACTTTAAAAAATCCATATTTTTCTCAGAAAAATAATTCAACACTGGAAATTTGATAAAGAGTAGCAATACCCAATCTCCTGTTGTTCTTTTAAGCATCAGGGGTGTAGTTTAGAATTCAGGACTGAATGTCTTTTGTATAGAAGCACTATCGCAGCGAATCAGCTCAAGGAAAACATCAGAAAATACCCTGCCTCAAAGTTTGCTGAAGACATCTTTCACTGTGAGCTAGACACACACATTACAGATTAATAGGAACAAGTTTGTGTTTAAAACTTGAACACTCAGTGCTACAAAGTACAAATCTTCCTACCACTGATACAAAATGTCTTGCTAACGCAGTATTTATTATTTTCTTGCTCTGTA
Source organism: Steatornis caripensis (assembly GCA_013398225.1). Taxonomy (NCBI): domain Eukaryota; kingdom Metazoa; phylum Chordata; class Aves; order Caprimulgiformes; family Steatornithidae; genus Steatornis; species Steatornis caripensis. Next base: position 63,353 of record VZSC01006294.1, on the reverse strand, counting down.
GATGTTTCCCCCTGTCTATGGCAAACTGCTCCTCCCAGTACAAATGGTACCAAATGACACTATAAAGACAGTTTTTTCTCACCCTGACAATCCTATTTTAAATTTTTCCTATTAGAGGCAGCAATAGAAGATTTTTTGATGGTTTCTTGTATTTATTGTCTGCATCTTCATTCTATAAAGGGATAATATCCATTAATTACATTGTCATAAGGACTTATTTTCATTGTGCAGTAAGTGCTTTTTCACTTCCATGACTTCTGAGGTATGGTGGCTGTTCTGCTGAATGACCTGAGAGTTAAATAGTGATACAGTATTAATCATTATGACAGGTAAGCTTGGAAATTCATAAATTCACAAATTCACAGGAGAAAACTGTTTTCAGGACAATTTACTATTCAGACCTCATGTTCACACTGTGAATGATTGTAATTACATGCTGTGACAATAACACATTCATAATACGGTACTGAAATGAACTCATATTTCTAGTTCATTATTTAGGGCAGCAATTCACAACCAGCCATAGAAACAGGACAATATACAGGAAGCAATTTTACCATTCATTGCAAGTTAGCAAAGGAGAAAAATAATTCCATAAACTTTCTGACCCTTGGTCTTGGAAAAACTGTTAGTTTAGTCAAAAGTCTTTTCAAGAATTCTTCATCACCCTGATAGTACTATTGATGCTTGTAGACTGCTAGTATTCCCGAGTAACCTTCCAATAGCATAGCATTATAGTCAGGGACTTGGGAAATGTATGCCTCCTTTAGTCCTGGCATGTTTGAGACATTTTTTGTCTTTCTTAACAGGATACATATTCTATTTATTAGGACTTACTGCATAGATCCAGATTAATAAGCACAGATTCTCCTTTTGTGTTATGGTAAATGACATTGATTTGTCAGGCATATTAAAACCCAAATTTTTTGATTTCAGATGATGATCACCTTTTCCATAATGCAGGCTATTATTCTGAATGGTGTGAAGATTAATTACACCTGCTATGTTTTATTTCTAAGGCTGACTGCTCTGCCAAGATTTGCTGAGGTACAGAAAATAATTCCTGACATCATGAGATCTCTAACAGCACAGCTTACATGATTTCTAAGAGCACAGTTTTAATTGTAAGAATGCTATGTATAACATGTAAAGTATTTAACAAGGCAGGTCATGGAATGCTGCAGTGTCTAAGCAAATCAATGAAATCAAATGCCGCAGTCTAGATATTTTTGCAGTAACAAAGCATCAGAATCAAGGATGAATGACCAAGGAAATCATCCATGGACTACAGCAGAAACTCCATATTAAGTAAGAAAGGTCAAGGTAAACAGAAGTCCATATGACTATATGGGCTATCAAATGAGAAATGCGTGGGCCATAGTTATACAGTGGAGATATCATAACGGGATGATATGAAGGGAACAACCTCTAACACCACACTTCAGAGGTGTCCCAAATCTAACAGATGCTACTTAGGGTTACAGAGGGTAGTAGACCCAAAATCATGTAGAGAATAAGGATTGAAAAGAATTGGATTCTTATGTAGATAAAAGGATTTGAAAAAAATTCCACAGCTGCAGTGGTGTCTCTCCTATTTCATTTTGCCTTTGTGAATGGTAACCAGCATGGGCAGAACCAGAAAAAGTGAGAGAAGGTCCCACAGTTTGGGGGGATTTTCTGACAAGTTAGAGCATACATTTGGGAATTACACCAAGAGCTCTCTGTGGGATGCTGGAAGAGCCAGAAGGACTACAACCCGAAAGGCTATGAGCGAGTGTGTGTTGGGATTGTTCTGTTACAGTGGACAGAGAGTAAGTGCTAGTGTAAGGAACATAGAGGGAAACTGGGATAAGTGCCTCTGCAAGTGCAGACAACTTACTTCCAACAAATCCCTTCCCACCCCAAACCTGTAAATATTTTATTTGGTCTGGATGTAGTGTGTTGATATTATAATAGAGATTAGTTGGTCCATGCCAACTGGCACTCTCCCAGGTAATTTTCAGATGTAGTTTGGGAGATAAAGCATTCAAGGGATCTATCCTTTCTCATTGGTTGTTTATTCCAGGCTCTCAATTCTCAATTAAAGAATTAACCCAGATGTGGACTATGTAATACCATGTTGGTTTTAATTTCTGGGGATGTTCCCTGGAATGTTTAATTTGCCAAAATAGGCAGAAGATAAAATAATGAGTGAATACTCAAGCCAGAGTGACAAAACTGGGAAATGACAGTAAGAGGTTACATTCATCAAAAGTCTAGGTATTCATGGACATCCTAGTCAAATTTTTAAGTGGAACACAGACTGCTAAATTATCTTTCAGAAGCCAGTCAAAAATGATTTTCACTGTTTATCTATCACCTTGTTTTTAAGTTAAGACAGGGATATTTATTTTTTATTGTTATCAGCAAACTTTTAGTGCTTCACAACAAGCAATTACATTTTTGTAGAATAGAAATTGAATGCTTGTTGCTGCTGTGGTCAATTTTTACTCTTAATTTTTCCCTGTCTGAAGACCCTTCAATTTAGTAGAAAGAATTCAGATTCCTTCAGCTAAATTTACAGCAGGCCTCCTATAATTTTTCTGGAAGAAATATGAGCAGGACAGATACTGCCTCAGCAAAGCCACATTCATCCTTAACACAGTTCTTAGAAGGTGCCCAAAAACTTTTAAACATCATATTCCAGTTCTCACCACCTTGGTAGACAGTGCTGCAATATATCGCCTTACAATATCTTCTCTTTTCCTAGTACTCAGTTAATGCTTTGATTTGTATCACAAGTCTGTCAGGGCAGTATGAATTCTTGAGCGTCTGTAGGAGGTCTCCATATCAGGAGCTTCTTATGCTGTCTCTGCTAGACTGATGAACCTTCTTTCCAGAGGCTTTACATATAGCTCTGTTTCAAGAAGGTCATTGTGGTATAATAGCATTATTTAAACTTCATGAATCAATGTTGATCTGTGGAAAGCCAGCTGGCCACCCAGAATTGGTTTGTTTTATCCAGCTGAAAAACTGAATTAAATGTCCCTAAATCTTCCTTTCCATATAAAATTGCTCCCTTTATTCCAACCATGAATGGTGAAAGGCTGTGAATTGCTGGAATATGTGACTTGTGGCATCAATAAGGCAATGTCTCTGTTCAGATGTGTTCTTTCTCATGAAAAATGTGAGGACTCTTAAGGGGAAAAGTTACAAGCTTGTGTTAATGATTGGGGGAAAACAATTCAGAGGCATAGCATGAGGATCAACACTAGAATACATTTGAATAACATGGAACATAATAGATAGCCCTGGAGTAAATACAAGGCTGTATTTCACTCAAGAACTCAGCTGCATTCATGAAATGCGAGAGGCTTAGGAATGGCATCAGAGCCTCAGGAATTAATTCAGCCTTCTACTCACAATGATGCCATATGTTGCTATTTATAATACTCACTTTATAATTACTACTCTTAAACAATTTAGTATTTGTAGTCGTAATATTTCAGAGATTAAATCATAAAGTTGAAATGTCGCACTTTCTTTATGTAACATCTCTAAAGCCAAACTTAATTCCTTATCAAGTAAGATTTTTAGAGGCACTATATTTAATAGAAACTGACTCTTGACGACTGACTTTTAACACCACAAGAAACTACTCTGTTTAATAAGGCTGTGGAGTGCAGTGTTGCTAAACATAAGAACTATGGTCTCATTTTTTACTTGAGAAGTTGCAGATTTATATTGGGTCCATTTGATAGTTATACAGTGCAAGAAGGTAACTAAAGAAAAACTATTTTTTCTGTAATATATTGCTTTTGTGAAATTAAAGGTCTTGGATAACTACCTATGGTCTGCATTTGAAATGGAGACAATCAAAATATTCCAAAGAAATAATTCAAATCAAAAATTCATATTTTTGAATAATCTCTTTCTGATTTCAACAGTTTGTCTAAAACAATCCCTGAAGACCATACTACTCTTGGAAGTTAACTGTGACTTTTCTTGCCACGGTAATATCCTTCATTACACTTATTCTCGGCCTCTTCCCATATATGTAATGTTTTGGCCGTACAACCAGCATAAGAAATCAAACATAAGTAGGGAAAAAGCATTCCTGCTCTCTGAAGCAGCTTGCAGACAGGCTATTTGGGTGCGACTAAAAACTAACTGCATGGAATCAGAAAAATCTCACAGAAATCTTCCTGGCATGTCCACTCCCATCTCTATCTTGCATTTCTACATTCGATTTTTCTTTTCTTTTTTTCCTTCCATTTTATTTTTTTGTCCTGTATGCCTTGTGCTCAGATAAAAATGAATGCAAACTAACAGAAGCTTTCAATTAGTAGATATTATTTATGAAAGGATTTTGTCATTCAAATTCAAGGTCTCTATCACTGGAACATATACAAAAATTCTTGCAGAGGACCTGCATAGCTTGGCTAAGTTGTGTCCTTGTATCCTACAAGTTCCATTATATTGGTGAAATGTTTTTCCTGTGTAGTATTAGGTATCCTTGCTATGCTTTGATCCTTGCTAATATGATACACTGAGAATAAAAGATATAATGAAACAAGGTATGGAGAATATTAAGTGCAATTTAATCCAGTTTGGATCTGGGGCCACTTACACCATGATCTGATTATTCCCTAGTAGAGTCCCTTCGGGTATTTTTCTGGAGAGATCCATCAAGATTGAGTCATTCAGGATCCGCAAGTCCTGGTCCAGTTTGACAAGTTTTTGCAAAATATAACTACCTTCCTGCGTATATTTATTGAGGCTGAAAGGATTTCTCTTCTCATCATGGTCACGGGAAAAAAAAAAATCAAGGAAGAAAAAATATTCCGGTCTTGATTGCACTGATCTTTTGATGAAAATTGTTAAGTGATTATTATTATTTGTTCTCTTAGAGCTCCAGTTTCTCTCTTGCATTTATTGTGATTATTTTCAGTGAAACTTTCAATGCAAGAGAATTACTTGGAGGAAAATGCTGCAGCAAAATTGTCAAGATTTGAGTATGATTTTCAGAACTTTTTCTCACTGTCATTTAATAGGCATTTGTCTGGCTTTTATTGATAAGTAGTTTAGAATTTTGCTATATATGAGCAAAAGCAAAGCTGAGCTCCCAAAGCTATACATTATGATTCTGATCTGGGAAATACTGAATATCAGATAAGCTATACTAATTATACAGCTCCTACTTAAGAAAATATTTTTTTTTCCTTTAATTTCCACATTTTAGGTTAAGTTCAACATGGACATCCTCTTCCTGGTAAAGCATGATAAGCTTATGCAATCAAATGTTTCTTAGACTACTCAAGGAATCTCACTGTGACTCTTATCTTCCCTCAGACCTCTAGTATTAACTAAGGCAGGCAGGAATACAAATAGGTCTCATTCACTCTCATTACACAATTGTATGTCACCTCTTCTGTCAGACATGCTCATGTTGCTCTGGGAAATCAGGTATCGTATGTTTGTCTACTCCGGTAGACTTAATTTATATGTAACATACATTACACATAAATTTGTGGAGATCTTCAACCTGTTATCTTTGTATTTTATACCATCAAGTAAAAGGGAAATGTAGCTGAAAAAGTCATACAAATGAATTTTGATTAAGATCTGACAAGATAATTAGTTACTTTTGTGACAGCCAGATTTACAGGACCAAAAATCCAAACCTCTTTTCAAGGTATACAGCAGTAACATGCTTCCTTTTAATTTAGTAATTTATCAATCTTTATAAGAAGGAAAACAATGCAATTCACAATTGGAATAACTTTTACCATAAATGTGACTTTAACCACTGGAGTTATGTACATAAAAGTAAGCCAAAATGTGACAAAAATTGGAGCTTAGTCTTAACTGAACATAGCATATCAATTGACTGATAACTAAAAGCGCAAATATAAAGTATTTCAACAATTTATGAAGGTCTTGCAGGGGATGTCAGGTCCTACAGGGCAGAAGCAATGAATTTTAATAGAGGAAACACAAACTTTTGCTACCTTTGCAACACAGCCCATGAACTTGGCATCCAGCTCCAGATCACCTGAGATGGCTGTGAGGGTGCCCTGCAGGCAAGCGGCTCCCTCAGGAGCTCCCTCAGCTCCTTCTCCGCTCCCTGAGAACCAGGAGCTGAAGGTGGCTGCAGTTTGGATGGGGTGCTGGCCAACAGTGGGAGTGAACAGGTCAGGGCAGGTTGCTAACAGCTATGGGCCGCACTGGCCCTGTAGGCAACAGGGAGTTCAAGGCAGTAGGTCTGGTTCAGCCCAGGAGACAGAAGCAATGATCCAGTGACACAGATGCTAGAGAAGTCACTGGAGCAGGGTCTGATGGCTCTGGGCTCAGATGAATTGGGGTCTTGGGCCGTGGAAAGGGTGGTAGGAGGCACCCAGGAGGCTGAGCAGGGCCACAAGGGCCTGTTAGTGCCCTCAAGTCCCTAAGAGTAGGGTTTAATTCCCTCTCATTTTAATTTAATCGAGCAGACTCTTGTTTTGTTCTCTGAAATGCAGGAAGGAGCAATTTCCAATCACACTGCCGTCTTTCAGATACTTCTTGAAGTACTTCAGATACTTTGATCATGCCCTCTCTTCTTATTTCCAAAGTAAACAGTCCTAATCTTCTCAATCTTTCTTAATCTCTGAGATGCCCTTGAAGATTCATCACTCCTCTGTGAGCTGTCTCTGCCTCTGCCTCCATAATACATTTTCTGAGACAAGGTGACCAGTACTGTAGTCAGGATGAGACTACAGCACTCACTGATTTATAGAAAGACAATATAATGTTATTTATATATTCAGTCCCTTATGCTTCCTGTAATTAAGTGCCTCGTTAGCTTTTCTAAATAGCTGCTGAGTGGCACTGGCACTGGCACTTTGAGATCCGTTGTTAAACTGAAGTCCTTTTGCTGTGTTGCCATAGAGGTTAGGTGCTATGCAGTTGGTGTTAGATGTTGCTATATAGATGCTAGGATTGCTGTGTTGCTACAGATATTGTAAGATGTAGGAATGGTTTATTTCAAGCACACATTTATTAGTATGTATTGGCATTGAAATGCATTTACTATGTAACATTGTCCTTTCAGAGCTACTGCATAAACGTGCTGCCACAGCATCTGTGAAAGCATGTGAACAAGTTAGCTGATGCTGGTGTGGGGAACAGGAGCTCTCTAATCTCCACCTGTGCCTGCTTTTCTGCTGGGATGCAGGTGTCTACCTCAGGGAGAAGTTGTGATGCCTTCACCCACCTGGGATACAGAGCAGGAGTCATGCAGTATTCACAACAATATCCTTGGTAGTAGTGGATGGAGCAGGATGCATTTTTTTAAAACACAAGGACTCTCTAACACACACCTAGGACAATTATCCCAGTTTATCTCACTCCCGTCAGATTGGAACAAGTTGATCTCCCATCCTCTGTCAGGCACAAGCTAGCTCCTAGGGCAGGGATGAAGACAAGAAGCTGGCTTGCTGAATGTAAAAAAAAAATAAAATTAGTAACATCAGAAGACAAAAGGGCAAGATCAAGAAACTCAGACATGTTCTCAGGAGATTCATCTGAATTGCCATGTTTTGGGCAAATTCTTCAAGAGTGTCTGGAAATTCAGCTAGTATGTATTGGTAACATTTTAAAGGAAATGCTTCGTTTTGAATTATCTGATTTTGCTAATCAATGGCCAGTGTGCCCTGGATCAGCAAGCATCCTTAAGTGAAAGGATTTTGGCAACACCCTAACTCTGCATTTTTGGATTCAAATAGGAATGGGAAGCAGATGACATCTGCATAAGTGAAAATCAGGTGAAACCTGTTAAGTTTTGAATGTTTTGTGGTCTGAACAACAGTATTTTTTTTAGAGTCTGAAAATTTAATGACTTATGGAAAGATTCTCATATAAAGGCAGTAATTTCTCATCATTACATCAAAATCGGATGGTCCAGGTGAACAAAAACCTGAGTATAAAAAAAATTATACATTTTGTGAAAACCTCTCCGCTTACCTCCGATTCCATCTAGATACTCCAGATAGATACATTAAAAGCTGCTATAATTCCTGAGGTCTAACAGTGGAATTAGGCCCCTTAACTCTTCATGAAGATACCAGTGTTTCCATTGTGCTTGAAAAATTTTGTCAGAATTTAGTAAGAATCTTTCTGCTTGCTGCAAACTTTATGCAGCAGGATACAACATCCCCTGGTTTTCTATCATTCACTGGAAAAGAGTCTGAATGAGTCTTTCAAAATATAAATGTGATTGCCTAAATTAAAGCACTCCGGTATAATTACAGCAAATGATGTTTTTTCACAAATTCATTTTGTTATCCATTGCATTAATTTAAAAATATAATGATGAGCTTCAAATTTTGTGTCCCACGCTCTTAACTTTTTTAAATCAAAGAAGTTGCAAATGAGAAAATTAGATCTTAAGTTTGAAAATGGATTGTTTTCATTACACAGCTAGCGTTAGTGCTTAATGACATTGCATACACACAGCTACATATCAGAGCACAGCCATAAACATAATAAAACACAAAATAATTAGGTGACCTTTCCCCAGATTATTTTCAATGGCAGAACTATGACCTTCTTAGATTGTGTTCTGAACTTCTCGCATACCATTGATTGCAAAATCAGTGTATGTAATGAAAGCAATTCCTAGGACTGCTTCACAAGGCAGAGATGACACCATTTGAAATGTGTTGAAATTTCTAATGTAAATTATTTAGACTACTTGCATGATGCAGCCCTCTCTGCTTGAAGAGACTAATCAATTCTTTCATTTGATAGGAATTTTAATTGGATACAACAGCCAGGGGTGCAAATATTGTTCAGCTACTTAATTCATTGGCCATTTAATTGAGGCTAGCCTAATGTTTTCGTTGTTGTGACATGTATTGCAGCAAAAAGACAATATTAAGATGATTTAATTGTGGATCTTGCAACAGGAAAACCTTAAGCCTTAAGCAGTATGTTGAAAATATAGCATGCATATTACAGAGATAATTATATAGTCTTCAAACAGTATGGCATGATGTCTCCTCCTATCCATCACCAGTGGTGGAACATACCTTCCAATAGTATAAGCAATAAAATAAGCACTTCAAATAGAAGGAAACATCTGCACAAGATGTACTTCATTGATTTGTCAATTGTCTGCTTCTCATTAA